>JASDQU010242923.1:148795-173471 GCA_032191745.1 Picea mariana
ATTCATTAGCCTCATAAATGTACTTGGGGCATTTGTTAAGCCAAATGGGATAACAAGCCACTCATACAAACCTTCATTTGTCTTAAAGGTTGTTTTCCACTCATCACCTTCTCTCATTCTAATCTGGTGATATCCAATTTTCAAATTTATCTTAGAAAATAAATTTGCTCCACTTAAACAGTCCATTAAATCATCCATCCTTGGTAAAGGAAATCTATACATGATGGTGATGTTGTTAATGGCTCTTGAGTCTATGAACATTCTCCATCCTAAATCTTTCTTTGGACTCGATACAATTGGTACTGCACATGGATTCAAGATCTCTCTGACCAAACCCTTGTCTAACAATTTCTGGACTTGGTTCTTCACCTTCTCATTCTCTCGAGGTGTTAGTCTGTATGTTGCTTTGTTTGGAAGACTTGATCCTAGTATCAATTCAATATGATGACTGATACTTCTGATGGGTGGCAATGAGTTAGGCAACTCATCCACCACTATGTCAGCAAAATTATCCAACAATTCCTGAACTTCTTCAGGAAAATCATCCATTGAAGTACTTGTAAGGATAACCCTGGGTTTCCTTACCACAACAAACTATATCTCATGTTCTTCCTTGACTTCTTTCAGGAGTTCCTTCCCACTCATGAGAAGTATGCTTGTGTTGGCTTCCTCTTTCACTTTCTTCTCCTCTATTAGCAGCAACATGTGTGTTCTACCATTCTTCTCTAAGGTGTATGTATTCTTCCTCCCATCATGAATGACATTCCTGTAAAATTTCCATGGTATTCCCAAAAAAATATGGCATACATCCATGGGAATTACATCACACATAATTTCATATCTATATCCTCCTATCTTAAATTCAACCAAGCATTGTTTACTAACCATTACCTGGCGTCCTTTATGCAACCATGAGACTTTATATGGATCTGGATGTGCAGTTGTCTCCAGGTCCAATTTATCCACCATCTTCGTGGATACTAAGTTATCAGTGCTCCCATTGTCCATTATTACCTTGAATACTCTATATTTAGTCTTGCAAGTTGTCCTGAAGAGACTATTCCTCTGCATTGGCCTTTCAACTTCTACCTCTGGTTTTAATAGAACCTTCCTCAAGAGCTCATTTTGCTTCAACATCTCTTCTATGTGCTTTTGAAATGTGAGCTTCACCTCCTCCTTATTTCTTTTTCTCGGTTCATTCCCAAGACATGTGCCCTATCTTTCCACAGACATAGCATCTTACTTCTCCTCCTCCTCTTCTTCCTCTTCCTCTAGAAGAGTTTCTTCCACCACCCTTTCTTTCTCGGGAATTTTCTCCTTTTTCTGAGTGACTGTGTGGTTTTTCATCCTCATCCTTGGACTTATGTTCCTTTTCATGGGTAACTCCCTTACCTCTGGTTGGGATTGGGCCCCTGACTCTTCCTCACTAGCTTTGTTTTCTGGCCAACTTCTCCTCTACCTTCAGCACAAAATAATAAGCATCTTCTATTGTCCTTACTGACATCATGCTGAGCACATCCTGAATTTCATATATTAGGCCATTTATATACCTGGAAAAATTTTCTTCATCTCTCTCTCTTTGTCCAGTTTTGATGTTCAGCCTATAGAACTCCTCTGTGTACTCTTTAACTGTCATCCTTTCTGTCTTAGTTTCTACATTTTCTTGAATAGATTGATCTGATAATCCTTGGGCATGAACTTAGCCTTCAACTTGGCTACCATTTTGTCCTAACTCTTTATCTTCTGCTTTCCTTTTATTCTTCTCTCATCTTATAGTTCATCCCACCACAGTGTTGCATGTCCTTTGAGCCAGGTGACAACCTGTTTCACCTTTCTCTCTTCATCGACATCTTCATAATCGAAATCTTTATCCATGGATCTTATCCAATCTAGCAACTCTTCAGCATCTAAATTGCCTTCATACATTGGGACTTCTATCTTGGCTCTGCCTCCCAATCTAACAACTGCTCTCAGCAAACATTCTTCAGAAACATCCTCTCCTGCAGCTTCTTCAACTTCTACTTCTTTACTCTCTTCATCATTGATGTCTCCAGTATCAGGTGCTCGTCTCTGCGGTACCTCCATCACCTCTAATATTGCACGAAGTTCTCGCATCTCCCTTTCTACAGCTCGATTGGCTAAAGGTTCTTCCACTCGTCTCCTTGGTGGCATTGTGTTGACTATCTGTTACACACAGAGTACAACTTTGAATTATTCTATCTCCTCTCCTTTTCCTGTTGTCTACAAGAAAATTGTTTGCTCTGATACCACTTGATGCAGACCCCCCTTCTCTCCTAAGGGTTGCGCGACCTCCCAGTCTAGTATCGATCAAGAAACTAAGTTTGATTGACTCTTTGGGTCTCTACTAGACCCCAAACCCACTTACATGGGTCCTTTCTATTGGCATGTTTACAGGGAGAATGTGCATGTCATTTATGGAAAGAACAACACCGAAGATGGTATGTTTACAGGAAAGGAAAAAAACAATGATGGAAAACAGGGAAAGAATAAGTTCAGGAGGAAGAGAAAACAATATGCAGATATGAAATCTCAAAAGAGATAGCACTTTGCGCTCTCCATAAGTGAAACCGAGTTCCAACAGAAGGACTCGCAGGAGGAGCAAAGGTCGAGACCTTTGGACACTTAGAAAACCTTCTAATTCAGAGAGATCAGAAAGATCAGGAGAAAGAGCGACAATGACCATCGGATTAGTGTCCAGCCAGGAGGAGAACATAGAGGAGGATATTAGACCTCATTCACTGGATCAGAGCATGATGAGATCTGGACTGTTGGATCATAGAGGGTTTTGGGTCATCGATCTAGAGCAATTTTCAGAAAATCGGGAGTCGGGATAAGGGAGGTGAGTAGTCCTCCAACTTCACGAAACGCGAAGTCCCGATAAGATCTAGATCGTTGGATCACAGAGGGTTGTGGGCCATTGATCTAGAGTATTTTCGGATATCAGGAGTTGGAAGAGTAAGGATTGTCTCATGTTCAAACACTCGACACACAAAGTTGCGATTTGATCATAGTTGTCGATCAAAGGGAGAATGTGGATCGTTTATTCGAGAAGGACATGTGGCAGAATATGTTAGCAAGGACATGTGGCACAATCAGACAATGACAAGTGTAAAGTTGATTCGGCATTTCAGGTACATGGAAATCACAAATCCGAGTGACACATGGAAGCTTCTCAGCTCATGACACATCATCGAGTGACGCAAGAGTTACGTCACTCTGGGATTTTTTCTTAGGGATTTTTACCACCAGTACCCACCCAAAGAACCGAAGTCCTGAAGGTTGAAGTCTCAGAGCAGAGGATAGCCATTGGATTAAAGAGGACATGTGTCAATGAATTGTCAACTCTGGGAAAAAGAAAAGGAATAATGAACGAGAGTTTGAGATTTGAAATCTCCGGAATGCAAAGTTCCATCAGCCGTTAGATCAATTTCGAGTGGAAGGATAGGATAAGCTAGCAAAGTTGCGTCGCAGAAATATCGAGTCGTCGATCTAAGATCCTGATAAAATGAACAACATTCACTCCGGATATAAATATGCAAGGAGTTTACACTTAGGAAAGTTTGAGATTTGAAATCTTCGAAATGCAAAGTTTTGTCAACCATCGGATTTCGAGATTAGACAATGACCATTAGATCAGGGAGATCTACGTCAGCAGATTATGTCAAAAATTATCGTCCTCAAGGAAATGTGGTAAACCACGTCAACAAGTACACATGTCATCTGATCGTTGAGACCAAGGATTGTGCATGGACAATGGAAAGAAGGCAGAGTCGTCGATTGACGAGGACAAATGTCAGCAGATCTTCCATTCCAGAAGATATAGTAAGCAACAATAGGGTTTGAGAGTTGAAACTCCCAGAGCCCGGATCATGAAGGAAACCTTAGTCATTGATGGAGGAAGGAGAGATCTGGTCTGTGGACTCGAGAGGACAGATCTGAATTGTCCATTCAAGAGAACCGTCAATATCATGAGATCAACAATCGTACTCCATTGCAGGGCCAGAACATGCTCAGGCCTTAACGTAAGTGGGTCGTAATTGAAACCATAGTTTTAGAGAAAGGACATGTGGAGGCTCGTAGTGAATTTTGGAGCGAAAATCAAGTTGTCCTCAAACCTCCTATAGACCTGCCCGCAATTGCGTGGTCACATGAACTCATCGCCCAAGGTCATATCTAGGGAAGAGCTATCACGTTGCTAAGCTCCACTTCAAAGTTCGGGAAATCGGGAGTTGGGAGAGTCGGGGTGACTCATGATAGATGACCCAAAACGTGAAGTCCCAAAGTGATTGGCCCCAGGTCACATCCATTGGTCATGAGAAGGAAGGGGTGTAGGATCCAAAGGAGCCAAAACTGACTAACTGTAACTGACAGAGAAGGCGAAGAGTCTCAATTGCCAGAGAAGCTAAGGAATCTCAACATAACACCCAGTGAGGATGAATGCATGGAGATAACCGCCAGGGATGATGAGGAGTTTCCATGATGATCAGGAGATGACTCGACGTAAGGAAAGCATGCGGAACAGAGAAGTGAAGTGATTCTTTTGTCTAGCTATGCAGGAGCGAGGAAGAGCTATAGTGAACAACATGAAGGGGAGAAAAACGACGCTGTGAAGAGCATGTAGAGGTATTGCACATGAAGGATGTAGAAGGTGCACAGAGAGTATAAAACACAGAACATAGAAGAGATTGTTGTTGTTGTTGATCATGATTCATGCAGGTAGAAGCATGTGGTGTGCAAGAGCCGAAGCGTAGAATAATAAAGGAATAGAAAGGCATATCTGAGAGAAGAACATAAAGCATAGAAGACACGAGGAGAGAGACACTGATGTAGGCAGAGCAGAGTAGTGTAGCAGAATAGTGAGGAGACTGGTAAGCCATAGATAAATGTTGTATCACTGTGATAAAGTTGTAAAATTCAAATATTTATATTTAAGGGTGGTTGGGAGGTGCTACGGAGGATTTGTGTCCTCAGAGTTTCAAGTGGGTGCTTGAACATAGGGAGTTGTAGCTTCCATCTTGTTGCAGCCAAAAAAACCAGGGTGGTAGGGTGGTGCAAGGGAGAACTATTGTTCTCTGTTATACAGGTCATGCCTATGTGACTGGAAGTTGGTGCTTCCATCCAGTTGATGTTGGAACAATTAGGGAGTTGATGCTTCCTTCTAGTGGGTGCTAGAGAAACCAGGGAGTCGGTGCTTCCTTCTAGTGGGTGTTAGAGAAACCAGAGAGTTGGTGCTCTTAGCAAGTTGCATCTTGCAAAACAGAGGTGGTAGCCTCACAATGAGTTGGTGCTCATAAAAATGATAATGTACTGAAAATAAAGATTACTTATCATATCAAGAAGAAGAGGCTTTTACCCTTTATGGGTTTTCTCAGGAAATATCTGTCTCTATATATTTCATGTGTGTGATTGATGTTGAATGTTATATTGCTTACCTCCCTGCATTATTGTGATTGTCACTGAGATCTCTGTAAAGAGTCTAAAATAATCATAATTGTTTAAGAACAGTAACAACTGATTCACCCCCCCCCCTCTCAGTTTTCCAACACTTTCTCCAAATGCACAGGTCATGTGAGACCCGTGGGTTCTCTCCTGAGCGGTGTTCAACTTCCACACCAACTAGGCACTGGCTCTCCTCTGGCTAAGCCCCTTCCTTCTTGCGACCATGACTATTACCACTCACCTAAATCTAAATGTGTTTCGTGATTTCGCATGTCGAGTCCTTGCATGTGAGTCACCCTGACTCTCCCGACCTTTGAAATCCCGATAAGAGCCTAGCACATACTAGCCCCTCTATTATCCTTCACCAATGTGACCCTTCGCTATGACCTCGGGCCAATATTTTGAGCACTTCGTGAATATGCATCTCATGAAATCCACTTACTTGTCCTCCCGAACCATGAACTTGCGATTTTCGCTCGCTAGATCAATGGTCCACAATCTCCATGATCCAACGGTCCTAATCTCCTTTTCGCGTATCAAGACTTCGCGTTTCGTGAAGTTGGAATATCGTTCACCTCCCTTCTCCTGATATCTGAACTCCCAATATCTCCTTGGGTGACCAATAGTCCAGATCTCTCCTTGATCCAATGGCTCAGATCAAATTGTGATTTTGTGATTCGCGAGCTCTTACAACTCTTCCTTTGACTTATTTGAGTCACGAATTAGCGAAACGTTGACCTCTCACCACATGTCCCCCTTGATGGATGGTTCCGATGATTTCATAATTTCACAACCCCGCTTCCCCTGTGTACTTTCAAAGCTTATCATTAGTGCACTTTACCTTGATCAGGCGGTTACAATTCCTTTGCACTCAGACCAAATGGATGATATCTTTCCTCCTCTGCGCTTTCTCCTCATGGTCTGGACACTGATCGGACGGTCCAAATCTTTCCCCTTGAACTTACACTATCTTTAGACTTAGAAGATTTCCGAAGGATTCAAAGGCTTCGACCTTTTTCCTTCCTGTGAGTATGTTTCTTGGATCTCGTTAACACTTATGAGAATTTTTATTCCTCCTGAGATTGGTCTCGTAAAGACTTCGATTTTCGACGCACTCCTTGCATCTCAGGGAATTCAATAACTCATATCCTAAGGATTTCTCAAAGAGAAACTCCTCTCGCCCTCCTGACGTTCTCCTTTTTTGTTCCTTCGACTTCTTGCAAAGTCTCTTCGACACTTAGTCGAATCTCGGATCTGTGCACTCCTTGCACCAGATCTTTATGCAAGGTCTTGGGTTCTTGCGGATGACTTTGCATGCCTTGCACCAATCTCTTTGCACTCCTTGCAAAGGGAAATTTCATGTTATCTCTTCTGAGCTTCAGAATCAAAACAGATCCCATTAACGCGCTCCTTGCGTTCCGTGTGCACACTTTGCACTACTTCAACAGAAGAGAAACAATTGAAACTTATCCTAACATTCACATTTCCATCTACTCATGACGGAATTCATTCATTCATGAAGAAAAAATAAAATAGAATTTCAAAACAATGTCCACACCATACATTTGGTCAATTGTTCCTATGTTATCTTCATAAGTGAAAAATGGTTGCAACTGAAATAAAAAACAACTAAAAAATGAAATCTCCTACTAACTTGCAGTTCTCTAATTTTTAGCTATCTACCCTGTAGCCAACCTCATTTGGGCATACAAAACCTCTATTTATCTAAGAGGGCTCTTAGGGTTTCCCCTGGCTACTTGTCTACATCACAACCTATCCTACAACTATTTTAGTGTAGTCGCATTCCAGATCCAGATTGGAAACTCCCACTTCGCTCACGATCACTCAAGCGTGCCTCAAAAGATTTTTTCGGCGCTGAGTTAAAACGGATTTCAAAATATCAGCTAAAGCTTCCATCATTGAAGTCTCGTATAGATTCCTAGACGTTGATAGGTCTTGCTCCACGTTCTTGCCAGTGATGCTCCTGCATCATATGTGCATTTCATATCTAAGAAGAAAACAAAAAAGCATATTCCTCACCTTCTAGTTGGGTTTTCCCATTTTGAGCTTCCTAGGGTACATATTCTTGTGTCCATTGTGTGGATGGTGTGGTTTTTTTTGTTTTAACTTATTTAATTGCATTTTCAATTTATCTCTTTTATTTGAGTGTTATGATTTTAAACATTTACAAAAATAAGTAAACATTGGATAATATAGATTGTTCAGAAATTTATGAGCTTTATTGTGATGAACTATACCAATGGAATATCCACCACAACTTACAAATCACTAGTAATTCTCTAGCAACTCAACAACCATCCATATCCATAAGGACACCCTCTCTTCAATGTCATTCAAAGTGTAGATGTCATATGGACCCAAAATATGACCATCAAGGTTGAACAAAGTTCAAAATAAGCATTGCGAGGAGTTTTTCCCTACCCTATGACACCTAATGATCCAGATTTATGAGCGGAACGAAATGAATAAAAGACTGAATACAATAACACAAAATACAGAGAACAACAATAAATATCTAGTGAACAATAACTTCTATTGAATAAATAAAATAGGCTGACACTGTAAAACTGCAGAACTGAAAATAATTTGCTCAGATTATGGTAACTATCTTGAGAAGAGATGTGGCTTCTACGTGCATCCATCTGAGAAGAGTGATTACAATGAGGCTCCAGAGGGATTTTTAACATTACTCATGAATTCCAAACCATAGACATCCAAAAACCTAACCTTGGACATGAAACGACCAAAATTTATGTGGGCTCGATGGGTAAGTTGGTACCTCAATTTCCCGGGGTCATAATTTTTTCATACGACCTCCATTTTAGCTGTGTGATAGCCCATTGGAAAGGTATTTTCGAGAATTACTCATTGTGTTGTCAAACTTTGACTCCATCTATGATTTGACTATGGCAAGACAAAAAAAAAATGTATTTAGGGCCCCAAAATGGCCTTGAAAGTACAGAAAGATGTATTAACATGAAAACTTCTAGAATAATCCAATTGGATTAGGTGGGAAACCACCAATCTCCACGTGGAAGCTGTGTAGAGATTCAGACAACCCCAAAAGTGTAGAACCAACAATTGCAAAAAATTATAGAAGAACGCGTTGAACTAAAAATTGTCAAGAGGAGCCAGTTGGAATAGGTGGGTGGCCACAAATATCCACCTGGATCAGTCCTCCCCCCTTAGGAAGCAATGGTCTCCATTGCATTGATTTCCCCAATCAGGTGAGGAAATTTCTGGGTAATTCAATCTGGTGGCTTTGTTGGCCTCATATTGAACATGGGAAGAATATGTTTGTGTGGTTGCAAGAGGTAGTACAACATCAATGGGACCCAAGGGTTGGAATCCTAGCCCCACATGAACGGGGATATGGTTGGTGGAGCTATGGAGAGAACTGTTGTAGTTGTATTGAACATATGGAAGACTCTCATTCCATGTACGCATATGCTTAGATTTATACATGTGTATGATGTGCACAATCATCTGATTGATGAGCTCTGTTTGGCCATCGGTTTCAGGGTGGAAGGTAGTGGATTTACTGAGCTTGGTGTCCAACAGTCACCTGAGACTCAACCAAAATTTGTTGAGTAAATTGATGTCCTGATCGGAGATGATGATCTATGGTATCCCAAAATGAACCCACACTCATTCGAAGAAGAGCTTGGAAGTATATGTCGTTGTGATTCTCTTCTTGCAGGCTATGAGAATGGCCATCTTTGAAAACCGATCAACCACCACAAATACTCAATCATTGCCTTACTTGGGGGATGGAAGGACAGATATTTAATCCATCGAGATGGATTCCTAAGGCATCTCGGGAGTAGGAAGAGGGTTATATAATCCTTACTTCATGATGGATAGCTTGGCAATGGCACAAGCAATTCAAGATCTGATATACTTACTGACATCCTATCGAATTTTTGGCCAACAAGAAGCTCCGAAGCTCGATTAGTGTGGTTGGGGCTGGCCAATCATGAATGACTTGGATCTTAGAGCCGGATCCACATGTACCCCATGATCATCAACAATGCAGCCTAAATATTAGACCCTGTTCATGTCAAAGGAGCATTTTTACAAGTTGGCATATAGCTTTTGTTGCTGCAGAGTGCTCAAAACCTGTTGAATGTTTTGCATGTGCTCCTCTCAAGTTATGTTGAAGATGAGAATTTCATCCAGATATACCACCACAAAAGAGTTGGTGAAGGGTCTCAATACATCATCCATCAACCTCATGAAAGTGCTTGGTGCATTTGTTAAGCCAAAGGGCATAACCATCCATTCAAAGAGACCTTGTTTAGATTTGAAAGTTGTCTTCCATACATCAATTGGCTCAATGGGAACCTGGTGATAGCCAGACTTTAGGTCAATATTTATAAACAACCTTTCCCCCTTAAGTTGTTCAAGAAGGTCATCAATTTGGGGAATTGGATATCGATTCCTGACTGTGATTTTTTTTAATGCTATGTAATCAATGTAGAGTCGTCATGTCTCATATTTCTTCTACACCAGTACAATTGGGCTTCTGCAAGGGAAGGAGTTGGGTCTGATGTGCTCCTTTTGAAGTATCTCTTGGATCTGAATCTTGATTTTTCCATTTTCCATTAGCGAGCAACGATTGACTGGTCCATTAGGCAGAGGTGCATCGGGGGTTAGATCGATTGGATTATTGGTTTAGTAGTGTGTTGTTACCCCTGTGGGTGAGGAGAAGATGTCTCTGTACTCTTCCACGATCCCGTCCACTTGATTTTTTTGCAAAGAGAGGCTCTGTGTAGAGGCCACAGATGTGGAGGAAACCTTATTCTTACTGTGAGCATCGATCACAAAGAATATGAACTTCCTGGTTTGTTAAATTACCTTACTACATTTCTTAACAGAGATTAAGAAATAGCAGTAGGCGGTGCTACCTCTGGTATCTTGTACAATTGTCTACCCAAAGTAATAACAACACTTCAGGGTCTAGACTCATACACAACATGTCACTTCCACAAATATGGTTGTCCTAAAAGAATATCACAAACTTCAAGGGGAGAAATATCACGCAATACCTTATCTTTGAAGGGCTTGATTTCGTAGCGTAGACGACACTATTGGTTGACACGAAGATATCTTCCTTGGTGAAACCAACTGATGGTGTATGGTTGTGGGTACGGTGTCATCGACGGGTCCAATCGCTTGATGACCTCTGCTGATATCAAGTTATTATGATTGTCTCTATTGACAATGAAATGAAGAGGAGCCCCCTTTAGTGACATATGTGAATGAAAGAGGCATTCCCCTTCCTCTCATTCTTCTAGTTCACTTGGCTGGACTTTGGTGGTAGCAACAGAGGCGCTCAGTTTGACATCAATAATCTGCTTCCCTCCTTATGGATTTGATTCAGAGTCAGAATATTTGTCTGACTCAGAATATTTCAGCTCGGCCACTAGTGACTGCTTGGAGCGACATTCTTCGATGTTGTGCCAAGGGATTTTATGGTATAAACACCAATTTCTCCTGTCCTTCTTCAACTTCTCATTACCCTTCTTGTGTTGTGGCTTGGAATGGTTGTCCTAAGAGTTTCCATATTTTCTCTGTCCCTTTTTTTGTGGATTGGGGCCTCCTTTTCCTTGCTTTGGCTGTGAGGAGTTTGAAGATCCAAACTCTCACCTCTTCTTCTTAAATTTCTGCTCAATCTTGACAACATATCTATAAGTCGCACCTAATGATGTGATGTCCAGAAAATACATTTTCGTTTGAATGTATCTATGCAGAGAGTCGTGGTATTTGAGAACGAGATGTCATTCAAAGTCCTTGATGCCCAATTTGGTGCGTAGGGTATGGAAAATGTTGGTGAAATCTGGTAGTGTATGGTCCCTTTCATGACGCAGTATGGTCCATCTTGTGTGTTGGTCCTCGTAGCTTCCAATATGGTAGTATTGTTCTTTAATGGAATCCCTAAAGGAATCCCATGTAGGGGCTACCGCAAATATTACAGATTCCACTATGGCCCTTTGCTCAGAGTAAGTATCCCACCAGTCCTTAACATGGGGAACGACCTTGAGGAGTGCAAAAGTAATATTTTCCCTGTCGAAAAAATTGTGGACCAAAAAATACCCTTCGAGCAGATTCAACCATTTATCTACAACATCTGCATATATCAGTCCTTCAAATAATGGAATATAAAAATTTACTTGTACCTTGAAGGGGGTTGCATGGCCGATTGATGAAGATGTATTTCTTGTGGGAAGTCATTGAAGGATCTGTGCAAATTTTTCCATCATTTCATTCCTTTGTTGTGCAAGGGCTTCCATGAGAAACATTTTAAAAGGATATCTTGCTCCATCATATTTCTTCTCATCCCCCATGGGATTTTTTCGGGCTCGACATGACTGATCTTGCAAAGGATCGACTGGTTCTAGTCCCAACTTCTTGTACCCAGATCTTGTTGGGGACATGCACGAAGAAAAATAAATGAAGAGAAGACCGCTATGATACCACTAATCTGGATTTATGAGTAGAACGAAATGAATAACACATTGAATACAATAACACAGAGATATGGAGAACAACAACATATATCCAGTGAACAATAACTTCTATAGAATAAATAAAATAGGCTCACACTGTAAAACTGCATAATTGAAAACAACTTGCTCGAATGGTTGTAGCTATCTCTGAGAAGAGATGTGGTTGCTACGCGCATTCGTCTGAGAAAAATTAGTACAATGAGGCTCCATAGGCCTTTTTAACATTACTCATGAATGCCAAAACCCTAGACATCCAAAAGTCTAGCCCTAGAAAATGAAACACCAAAAGTTAAGTGGGCTTGATGGGTAAGTTGGTGCCTCAACTTCCTGGGGTCATAACTTTTTCATACGACCTCTACTTTAGGTGTGTGATAGCCCATTGGAAAGGTATTTTCAAGATCTACACATTATGCCATCAAACTTTGATTCCTTCTATAGTTTGACTATGGCAAGACAANGTAGAGTAAGCCAAATGGATTAGGTGGGAGGCCACCAATATCCACCTGGAAGCTGTGTAGGGCTTCAAACAACCCTGGAAGTGTAGAATCCACAATTGCAAATAATTACAAAAGAATTTGTTGAACTAAAAAATGTCAAGAGTGTTGGGTATGTGTTATATTCTTTGCACAAGTAGTAGCGTCTAAGTGTATGCGTCGGGCACATAGGGGGGTTAGAGGGGGGGGCGCTAGCACCGGAACCGCGGAAGAGTACATAGACATCTTCTCCTCACCCACCGGGGTACCAACGCACTACTAAGACAATAATCCAATTGATCTAACCCCCGGTGCACCTCTGCCTCATGGACCAGTCTATCGTCGCTCGCTAATGGAAAATGACGAAAAAAAAATTCTGCACTAGGACCGTTCCTTCGGGACCAAATTATATTTAGGTGGTTTTTTGGCACATGGTTTATTTGCCGATGGTTTTCTATTTCTGGTTAAGGAATTAGGGTTTTTTACTAATCCATTCATTGGGTTAGGGTTTTGGATGTCGATGGCTCCTATATGTATTTTTTATTGTCAATATTGTAACACAATGAATGAATATAGAATATGTTGGTTTTCCCGGTTTGGGTTTCCATGGGAAAAATCTATGTGTAATGTTTGTATTTTCCATTGTATCTTTTCTGTTCTTTTTTTGAATATCTGTTTGCAGTAGATATTGTACAACATTAGAATTTACAAAGAGGAGCCAGTTGGAATAGGTGGGTGGCCACCAATATCTACCTGGATCACCTAAAGAATAATGGGGAGAGACCAATGTTTCCACAACACCTCTGAGTCTAACATGCTCATTGAAAAAGTAGAGGAATGTGACCAAATAACATTCAAAGTAATCTTAAGAAAAAACCAATGACTTTAAATTCTTGTAAACAGAATACATCAAGATGTTTGAATAAATATGTAGTATACCTAGGAAGGTAATATGGGGTACCTAGGGAGGTACCCAATGGGAATGTGGTTGTGTATTATTAGTGGAATTCATTTAATATATGAGAATGTGGTCATTCAATGTAAGGTGGACAAGGTCCACTATGGTAGTTAGATGTAATCAATGTGAGAAGGCTCTCTAGAAGGTTCCTATGAGATAGAAAGAGCTATATAAAGAAGTGTAAGCAATGTAATGAAACATAGTGAAGAATATTGTGAATGTATCAAGCATTGCTTGAGGAGCGATATCCTTCCTTAAGGATTAATATATGGTGTTACCCTACCTCAAGGGTTTTGTCTACATTCTTGTGTTCAATATTTTGGTGAATGGTTTGTCTTATTCTTGTTAATATTCTTCATTATTTATGAAGTATATTTGCAGATCTATTCAACCACTTAACAAAATACCTTATCCTACAAACCATGTTTTCTCTAAGGGATCTCTTAGGACCCTAACATTTCACAATGCTACCATGACTAGGAACCGGTGGTAATATAGTTTATATTCTCATTATCAACATTCTCCAACCTGGCTAAGACATTATATGGATTCAATGTCTTTAGAGGTTTGATCACAACAATTTATAACCAATCTTCCAATGTGTTAGTATCCAAATACAAACATTTTCAATTTCCTCCTTGTTGCAGGAATGGGGTTATTCCTGTAGCACCAAGAGGTGTTGATCCTGAGCACCAGTATCATATATAGCAGAAGTAGTATTGAGCTCTTAATTCACCTCATTAAAGAGAAGGGTTGATTTTATTATAAATTCCACCAAAAATTTTGGTTGTGCCATAAGGACAGTCTCTAGTCCTCGAAGCCACGCACCTGAAAAAGGGTTACTCATAAGTCAACACATAAGCCATGCAATCCAAGTGATAAGATCTCACTCCACATACCTCATTGAAATGATATGAGAGAATATATAGATATAAAGTTGATAGTTCTGAGATCTCAATACATTTGGGATTATGTTTTTGAGAAAATATAATAAACAGACAGCTGTCAAATACCCGATTTCTAGGTGGATGAATGCGTGTGTAGTTTTCCAATGGTGAACGTGGCTTGGTTGTTGGAATGTTTAACAAGTCGAATGGAATCTGGCCACAAGTAAGAGCCACGAACAAGGGTATTGCGCAAAGAAGATGGAAACTCGAGCTTATAAAATATCCAACATATCGTAGAACCCGAAACCATTGGACCTGTTCACCAATTGCCAGATGAGAGCGCTAGTCATGCAGGTTGCAATGAAGATTCGATCAATGTACAATTGCACGCTAAAGGGAGGGTTTAACAAATGTCATAAAGATCCTACCCTACCAAATGATGTGCTCAGGAAATCGCAACACAAACACTCGAGGAGAATAATATGATGGACGTTGGCTACAAACAAGTGCATGTTCGAAAAATTAGCTTCATGGAAAGGTAGGCCTTCATTGATCATATCTTTAAAGCGGCAGATGAAGATAACGAGAAGTTCTTGAAGAAGCTCAAGAATCATATTCACAGAGTTGGTATTCAGCTTCCAACTGTAGAAGTCTGATTTGAGCACTTGACAGTCGATGTGGAGTGTTGGTAGAAGAGGTCTTCCTACACTACGGAATACCGTTAAAAACCTGGTCGATTATTTGTTCGGCATGGTTGGACTGTCACTCACAAAGAAACTAATTCTCACAATTCTGAAAGACTCAGGTGGAATCCTCAAACTATCTCAAATAACTTTGTTATTGGGTCCCCCAGGGTCTAGAAAGACAACATTGGTTTCATGCAGGTTTGCAATTGGAAAATGAGCTCTATGTTCCTTATGATAAGAAGAGAAGTCATAGAGCAGCTTTGGTGTTCGACAGGAACACTATGCCCAAAATGGAGATCTTCAAGGCCTGTTTCGCAAAGCAATAGCTTCTAGTCAAACAGAATTCCTTTGTTTACATCTTCAAGATAACATAGATTACAATTGGATCCCTTTTGCATCGACTATATTCTAGAAAGACTGAAATGCATCAAAAGACCCCAAATGATGCAAACATATTCCTCAGAGCACTTGCTTTCAGCATCTTTTCCAATGTGTTCAATGGATTTGTAGAATTGGTTATGACAATCGTCGGGCTTCCTGTGTTCTTCAAGCAACGGGATTTACTCTTCTATCCTGCAAGGGATTTTACTATTCCTACTTTTCTACTAAAAATTCCAATATCATTGTCGAAGGCTGGAGTTTGGGTGGTGACAACTTACTACACCATTGGGTTTGCCCCAGAAAGCTAGTAGGTCCTTTCGACAATTTCTTATTATCTTCCTAGTCAATTAGATGGCAATGTCCATGTTCCGTCTTATGTCGGGAATTTGCAGAACAATGATATCAGCTAATACCGGAGGCTTTTTGTCTCTTCTTCTCATATTCATGCTTGGCGGATTCATTATCCCTAGAAAGAACATTCACGGGTGCCTACTGTCAAGATGTTGCCAAAACAACTATATGCATGTTATTTAACAGGTGACAGGGGATCTTGATTCTTTCCAGATTTGAATACATAGAAACAGTTTCATATCTGATTTTCAGTGATCTTCAGTAGTTCAAGACTCTAACTCCATTTGTTCAGGATACTTGGCACTTGAATAAATCATGAGAAGCATAAATTTAGCATTCAACCTCTACAGTTCTATGATTCCTGGCGATCAAAACCATATTCAGGTTTTTAAAAGCACAGTTGGCAGAGGTCAATTTTCTTACAAGTGGCAGTGTTCTCAGCACTTGACAAAACTTCTTCAAGGTATAGTTGGCATCTTTCACATGTGTCATCACCAGCACACAAAGAGAATCGAATGGAGAGAGCCATTTTTCAACTCGGTCGTAATAATCCCATGAAGTCAGGGCTTATTCTTTAACAAATTTTCCTATCTTCTAGTTACACCTCATATTCTGTTATTTCTATTTTTGACAAAGAAGATCCTCGATCCTTAGGATGATAACTAATTTTATTTATAGGAGGGGGGGGAGAGGCAGAGAGGATGGGGCGGGGAGACCCATGAGGGTAAGGCCTGAGAAGATATCAATGAAATAACATACATCCTAAGTGAATGTATGCCTGAAGGCATTGTATTTATGTAATCATTTCTGACATTGGAGATATATGACATTTTTTTATCAGATTGTGATTTTCTTGTCTAAACATTGTTTTTCCACCTTCCTTGTTTTACATTCTATCGTTCATCTTACTTGAACGATTTACAGACATTGAGAATCAATGGCAGCTTATGGATGATAGATTCCCGAGCGGTAAAGATTTTTTTGTGACTGCCTATCATCCATGTGTTTTGTTTCAAGTATCATTGCATCCATTTGACTAAGAGAATCTTGGTTTGACGAGGTGTTCTACTTTTTTTCTATTCCCTATTCTTCTATCCATTTACATAAAAAAACGTCTTATCTGATATACAATTTGATTGCCTCTAATCAACAGGGTGTTTACTTGACTCCATGCCCAATGGTGTTTTACTAATCGGCATTTAGCCCATTTCTCTTTTTCTTTATCTCCCGTCTACCCAATCTATCTTCTTTCAAAACCCAAACACATTCTTATTTACAAAATTATTGCAATAACTGAAGGGGTGCTAGGCTTGACCCTATAGCAGTCTAGGGGCAACTTCTAGCACTAACATTTTTGGCACCATTGCCGGGGACGAAGCAACAAAGATATCTTCCCTAGGGGAATGACAATGATTAGATCCACTTATTGATGGTGAACAAGAAGGGGACAGATACATGACTACAGATCTTTCACCATGGCGACTCCATTGTCCTAAGATTCATAGGCGACTCCACTGGTTGAAGATCCATGATGGCCATGGAAACTATTTTGGCTCGGAGGTATGCATTTTGTGATTTCACCAACATATTTGGTTTTCCACATCCAGTACCTTCAATATCTGAATGGGATGACTATCTTCCCAGATTTAGAGGATGCAAGGATGATCATCCCAGTGAGCATTTATCAAATTTTCATAAATGCATGCTTGAACATAATTTTGTTCACGAGGATGTCTTAATCAATATGTTCAGATTTTCGTTAGACGAACATGCTCATGAATGGTGTCAGTCCCTTCTTACTGCTAGCATTCATTCTTTGAAGGAGTTTCACACTGTCTTTCATCATTATTACAAAAACATTTATCCAGTTGATTTTCCTTTTGATAAATGTTGTAAAGAATTTGAATTTGACCTTCAACATACAGTTAGTACTTCTTTTGTTTGTAAGGATGTTGGGGACAACCATACTGTAAACACATTTGTGCTTTGTTCAAATGTTTATAGTAATTTTGATTATGATATAAAGGATGACTATGTTGAGGAAAGAGAAGATGTTTCGTCGTCTTTTGAATCTTCTTCTAAATCTATTTTACAGCATGAGGCTGCTCGTCCTTATATGCAATAAACAAAGGCTTTTGGCTCACCTATCTATGATAAGTTTTATAATTCCAAAGATGATGGTATTTTCTATGAACAACAGATCTCATTTTTTCTCTCTAAGGCCTTTGATCAACAGCTATATCACAACAAAAATTCAAATTCTCTTCTTGATAGTCATGGTTCAAGTGGAGGGCAAATTTTCACATCAACACATAATGAAAACTTCAGCAGTAAGCCACTTTATGATAGCTATGCATCCGAGGTTGAGGAAGGCAACGATGGGGACCTGAAGCAGTTTTATGTACAGAAAACTAGTGAAATCAACTTGCAATCATGTTAAAATTTGCAAATAGTTGAACGTGGTAGCCATTATCAAAAAGAAGATATTCAGAAACCTTTTGATCTTCAGTTGAAACAAAAGAAAGAGATTTATCTTTGTCTCTTTCATGATCCTTTTGCTGATTATATGGAGTTTTCAAACATTTCAAACGGAAAATTACTCTTGCTCAATGAAGGTTGGTTTTTCTTCACTTTGCCTTTTCACTTTGATATGCTATGGGTCTCTTTATTTGTCAGAACCAGATCAAGAGTTTTACCAATTAGCAGATTACTTGAATGGCTTCATTAGAAGCATGCTTTTACCTGATCTAAAGGAAACACTTGGTTAGAAGTAGGGCAAGCAATAAGCTCTCTTCTTGAGCATTTGTTTTCACAGTTTGCATAGTGTAATCAGTTTTGTAGTGAGTTTTTTTTTTAGCATTTGTTAGAGTTTGATAAGTTGTAGAAGTTTGAAGCCAGAGTTGAAATGGTAGTGACTGATTCCACAACCCAATAGACTAGGAAGAGCATAAATGTGTATGTCTGCAGAGCGAAAGATTTGCAGGGACATAATTTCACAGAGGGAAAGGCACAGTGGTATGCTTGTTCTTGATGCCTCACAGGGAGAGCATCATCCCCCAGAAGGAGCCAATAGTATCTAGATACAAACATTTTCAATTTCCTCCTTGTTGCGGGAATGGGGTTATTCCCGTAGCACCAAGAGGTGTTGATCCTGAGCACCGGTATCGTATATAGCTGAAGTACTACTGAGCTCTTAATTCACCTCATTAAAGAGGAGGGTTGATTTTATTATAAATTCCACCAAAAAAAATGGTTGTTCCATAAGGACAGTCTCCAATCCTCGAAGCCATGCACCTGCAGTCAAGCACAACAAGGGTTAGTCACAAGTCAACACATAAGCCATGCAATCCAAGTGATAAGATCTTATTCCACATACCTCATTGAAATGATATGAGAGAATCTATAGATATAAAAGCTGATAGTTATGAGGTCTCAATACATTTGGGATTATGTTTTTGAGAAAATATAAAAATATAATAAATAGACAGCTGTCAAATAACCGATTTCCAGGTGGATAAATGTGTGTGTAGTTGTCCAATGGTGAACATTTCTTGGTTGTTGGAATGTTTAACAGGTCGAATGGCATATGGCCACAAGTAAGAGCCACGAACAGGTGTATTGCGCAAAGAAGATGGAAACTCGAGCTTATCAAATATCCACCATATCGTAGAACCCGAGACCATTGGACCTGTTCGCCAATTGCCAGATGATAGCACTAGTCATGCAGATTGCAATGAAGATTCGATCAGTGTACAAGTGCATGCTAAATGGAGGGTTTAACAAATGTCATAAAAATCCTACCCTACCAAATGACGTGCTCATGAAATCGCAACACAAACACTCGAGGAGAATAATATGATGGACGTTGGCTATAAACAAGTGGATGTTTGGAAACTTAGCTTCATGGAAAGGCAGACCTTGATTGATCGTATCTTTAAAGTAGCAGATGAAGATAACGAGAAGTTCTTGAAGAATCTCAAGAATCATATTGACAGAGTTGGTATTCAGCTTCCAACTGTAGAAGTCCGATTTGAGCACTTGACAGTCGATGCAGAGTGTTGGTAGAAGAGGTCTTCCTACACTATGGAATACCGCTAAAAACTTGGTGGATTACTTGTTCGACATGGCTGGACTATCACTCACAAAGAAAATAATTCTCACAATTCTGAAATACACAGGTGGAATCCTCAAACCATCTCGAATAACTTTGTTATTGGGTCCCCCGGGGTCTGGAAAGACAACATTGGTTTCATGCAGGTTTGCAATTGGAAAATGAGCTCTTTGTTCCTTATGATAAGAAGAGAAGTCATAGAGTAGCTTTGGTGTTCGATAGGAACACTATGCCCAAAATGGAGATCTTCAAGGCCTGTTTCGCAAAGCAATAGCTTCTAGTCAAACAGAATTCCTTTGTTTACATCTTCAAGATAACATAGATTACAATTGGAGCCCTTTTGCATCGACTGTATTCTAGAAAGACTGAAATGCATCAAAAGACCCCAAATGATGCAAACATATTCCTCAGAGCACTTGCTTTCAGCATCTTCGCCAACGTGTTCAATGGATTTGTAGAATTGGTTATGACAATCGTCGGGCTTCCTGTGTTCTTCAAGCAACGGGATTTACTCTTCTATCCTGCAAGGGCTTTTACTATTCCTACTTTTCTACTAAAAATTACAATATCATTGTCAAAGGCTGGAGTTTGGGTGGTGATAACTTACTATATCATTGGGTTTTCCCCTGAAAGATAGCAGGTCCTTTCGACAATTTCTTATTATCTTCCTAGTCAATCAAATGGAAATGTCCCTGTTCCGTCTTATGGTAGGAATTTGCAGAACAATGATATCATCTAATACCGGAGGATTTTTATATCTTCTTCTCATATTCATGCTTGGAAGATTCATTATCCCTAGAAAAAACATTCTCGGGTGCCTACTGTCAAGATGTCGCCAAAACAACTATATGCATGTTATTTAATAGGTGGCAGGGGATCTTGATTCTTTCCAGATTTGAAGACATAGAAACAGTTTCATATCCGATTTTCAGTGATCTTTAGTAGTTCAAGACTCCAACTCCATTTGTTCGGGATACTTGGCAGTTGAATAAAGCATGAGAAGCATAAATTTAGCATTCAACCTCGACAGTTCTATGATTCCTGGAAATCAAAACCATATTTAGGTTTTTAAAAGCACAGTTGGCAGAGGTCAGTTTTCTTACAGGTGGTAGTGTTCTCAGCACTTGACAAAATTTTCTCAAGGCATAGTTGGCATCTTTCACATCTTTCATCATCATCACCCAAAGAGAATCGAATGGAGAGAGCCATTTTTCATCTTGGTCATAATAATCCCATGAAGTCAGGGTTTATTCTTTAACAAATTTTCCTATCTTCTAGTTACACCTCATATTCTATTATTTCTATTTTTGACAAAGAAGATCCTTGATCCTCAGGATGATAACTAATTTTATTTATAGGATGGGGGGGGAGAGGCAGAGAGGATAGGGGGGGAAGACCCGTGAGGGTAAGGCCTGAGAAGATATCAATGAAATAGCATCCAGCCTGAGTGATTGTATGCCTGAAGGTATTGTATTTTTTTAATCGTTTCTGACATTGGAGATATATGACATTTGTTTATCAGATTGTGATTTTCTTTAATAAACATTGTTTTTCCACCTTCCTTGTTTTACATTCTGTCGTTCCTCTTACTTGAACGAATTACAGACATTGAGAATCAATGGCAGCTTATGGATGATATATTCCCGAGCGGTAAAGATTTTGCTGTGACTGCCTATCATCCATGTGTTTTGTTTCAAGTATCATTGCATCCATTTGACTAAGAGAATCTTGGTTTGACGAGGTGTTCTACTTTTTGTCTATTCCCTATTCTTCTATCCATTTACATAAAAAAATGTCTTATCTGATATACAATTTGATTGCCTCCGATCAACAGGTTGTTTACTTGACTCCATGCCCAATGGTGTTTTACTGATCGGTATTTAGCCCATTTCTCTTTTTCTTTCTCTCCCGTCTACTCGATCTATCTTCTTTCAAAACCCAAACACATTCTTATTTATAAAATTATTGCAATAACTGAAGGGGTGCTAGGCTTGACCCTATAGCAGTCTAGGGGCAACTTCTAGCACTAACATTTTTGGCGCCATTGCCAGGGACGAAGCAACGAAGATATCTTCCTTTGGGGAACGACAACGATCAGATCCGCTTCTTGATGGTGAACAAGAAGGGGACAGATACACGACTGCAGATCTTTCACCATGGCGACTCCATTGTCCTGAGATTCATAGGCGACTCCACTGGTTGAAGATCCATGAGGCCATGGAAACTATTTTGGCTCGAAGGTATGCATTTTGTGATTTCACCAACATAGCTGGTTTTCCACATCCAGTACCTTCAATATCTGAATGGGATGACTATCTTCCCAGATTTAGAGGATGCAAGGATGATCATCCCAGTGAGCATTTATCAAATTTTCATAAATGCATGCTTGAACATAATTTTGTTCACAAGGATGTCTTAATCAACATGTTCAGATTTTCGTTAGAAGAACATGTTCGTGAATGGTGTCAGTCCCTTCTTGCTGCTAGCATTCATTCTTTGAAGGAGTTTCACACTGTCTTTCATCATTATTACAAAAACATTTATCCAATTGATTTTCCTTTTGATAACTGTTGTAAAGAATTTGAATTTGACATTCAACATACAGTTAGTACTTCTTTTGTTTGTAAGGATGTTGGGGACAACCATATTGTAAACACATTTGTGCTTTGTTCAAATGTTTATAGTAATTTTGATTATGATATAAAGGATGACTATGTTGAGGAAAGAGAAGATGTTTCGTCCTCTTCTGAATCTTCTTCTAAATCTGTTTTACAGCATGAGGCTGCTCCTCCTTATATGCAAGACGCAAAGGCTTTTGGCTCACCTATCTATGATAAGTTTTATAATTCTGAAGATGATGGTATTTTCTATGAACAATAGATCTCATTTTTTTTCTCTAAGGCCTTTGATCAACAGTTATATCACAACGAAAATTTAGATTCTCTTCTTGATAGTCATGGTTCAAGTGGAGGGAAAATTTTCACATCAGCACATAATGAAAACTTCAGTAGTAAGACACTTTATGATAGCTATGCATCCGAGGTTGAGGAAGGCAACGATGGGGACCTAAAGCAGTTTTATGTACAGAAAACTAGTGAAATCAACTTGCAATCACGTTCAAATTTGCAAATAGTTGAACGTGGTAGCCATTATCAGAAAGAAGATATGCAGAAACTTTTTTATCTTCAGCTGAAACAACAGAAAGAGGTTTCTCTTTGTCTCTTTCATGATCCTTTTGCTAATTATATGGAGTTTTCAAACATTTCAAATGGAAAATTACTCTTTCTCAACGAAGGTTGGTTTTTCTTCACTTTGCCTTTTCACTTTGATATGCTATGGGTCTCTTTATTTGTCAGAACCAGATCAAGAGTTTTACCAATTAGCAGATTACTTGAATGGCTTCATTGGAAGCATGCTTTTACCTGATATAAAGGAAACACTTGGTTAGAAGTAGGGCAGGCAATAAGCTCTCTTCTTGAGCATTTGTTTTCACAGTTTGCATAGTGTAATCAGTTTTGCAATGAGTTTGTTTTCAGCATTTGTTAGAGTTTGATAAGTTGCAGAAGTTTGAAGCCAGAGTTGAAATGGTATTGACTGATTCCATAACCCAATAGACTAGGCAGAGCATAAATGTGGATGTCTGCAAAGCGGAAGATTTGCAGGGATAGAATTGCACATAGGGAAAGGCACAGTGGTTTGCTTGTTCTTGATGCCTCACAAGGAGAGCAGCATCCCCCGGAAGGAGCCAATGTTAGTATCCAGATACAAACATTTTCAATTTCCTCCTTGTTGCGGGAATGGGGTTATTCCCATAGCACCAAGAGGTGTTGATCCTGAGCACCGGTATTGTATATAAAAGAAGTAGTACTGAGCTCTTAATTCACCTCATTAAAGAGGAGGGTTGATTTTATTATAAATTCCACCAAAAAATTTGGTTGTGCCATAAGGACAGTCTCCAGTCCTCGAAGCCACGCATCTGCAGTCAAGCACAACAAGGGTTAGTCACAAGTCAACACATAAGCCATGCAAGCCAAGTGATAAGATCTCACTCCACATACCTCATTGAAATGATATGAGGGAATCTATAGATATAAAAGCTGATAGTTCTGAGATCTCAATACATTTGGGATTATGTTTTTGAGAAAATATAAAAATATAATAAACAGACAGCTGTCAAATACCTGATTTCTAGGTGGATGAATGCGTGTGTAGTTGTCCAATGGTGAACGTGGCTTGGTTGTTGGAATGTTTAACAATTCGAATGGCATCTAGCCACAAGTAAGAGCCACGAACAGGTGTATTGCGCAAAGAAGCTGGAAACTCGAGCTTATCAAATATCCACCAGATCGTAGAACCCGAGACCATTGGACCTGTTCGCCAATTGCCAGATGGAAGTGCTAGTTATGCAGGTTTCAATGAAGATTTGATCAGTGTACAAGTGCATGCTAAAGGGAGGGTTTAACAAATGTCATAAAGATCCTATTCTACCAAATGACGTGCTCAGGAAATTGCAACACAAACACTCGAGCAGAATAATATGATGGACGTTGGCTACAGACAAGTGGATGTTCGGAAACTTAGCTTCATGGAAAGGCAGGTATTCATTGATCGTATCTTTAAAGCGGCAAATGAAGATAACGAGAAGTTCTTGAAGAAGCTCAGGAATCATATTGACAGAGTTGGTATTCAACTTCCAACTGTAGAAGTCTGATTTGAGCACTTGACAGTCGATGCAGAGTGTTGGTAGAAGAGGTCTTCCTACACTATGGAATACCGCTAAAAACCTGGTGGATTACTTGTTCGACATAGCTGGACTGTCACTCACAAAGAAAATAAATC
>JASDQU010242924.1:30461-48126 GCA_032191745.1 Picea mariana
ATGATCTAAGTAAACTATCAAGAACTTATGAAAGCAAAGACTTTTCCCTGGTTACTAATGCAAAACAACACTTTTCAATCAATCAAAGAAATAAAATAATTTTTTTTTTATTTGAATGCTGACAAAGCAAAAAGGAAAAATATCAACAAGTCAAAACCAAGAAAACCTTCTGGCCTAAGCACAGATCGCAAAGAGTCACTTTAAAAATCACACACAAGCAACTTAAAATTGGACTCTCACACTTGTCTAAAAACCCTATCAAAGAAAATTTTGAGGAAAACTTCTAACTGAAAAAGAAAGCTATTGTTGTGAACAAACCTAAGTCACTGACTGCTATGAAAGAGGTCCAAATTCCTGAGACGTATAACTCTTATCAAAGAAAAGGATGACTGCCCCACCTTCAACAAAAATTTCCTCCACAAGCACACCATTGACAGTTCAACAACAAGTGTGTGCACGCGAGTTGTGTAATGTCAGAGAGCGTGTACACGCGTTCTAGCCTAATACAAGACGCATGTATCTCTGAAACTCTTAGGCAAAAATACAACTAATCTATCCCAAGCAGAGACCATTGATACTAAGAACCAAGATCTCTTGAAGAATTAGACACCTACTTTAACAGAAAAATGAAACCAACTCAAGGAAAAATTCATAGAACAAACCAATCCCAGGTGAAACCTAAGCTATCGACTGCAAACAACAAAGACTAGAAAGAGTTCCAGAAAACCCCTGAGAAGGAAAAATTTTGACAGGGGAGAGGATGACTGCCTCTTTAAAAGAAATTTTCTGGAATCATACACGCGACTGTCACTTCCTTAGCTAGCGTGTACACGCGATCTGTGAGAATGCAGGGTGCGGGTACACACATGCAGACCATATACAGACTGTGTTTACCTCTGTGGGTCTTGAAAAAAAAATTACAGTCAAGCAAAAAAACAGAGATAACTAGTATGGAAGACCAGAATCTCTGTTAGCTCCGACTTTTGCAGAGACTTTAAAAACAGGAAAATGAAACCAGTTCTTAAAAATACCCAAAAATATCCCCGGGAACCCTAGAGATCTCCCCAGTACAGTCGCCAATTCTGTTGTGAGTGGGAAATCTCTCTACAGACTACCATCTAGGGTTAAATTATGCATGCAGAAAATACCTAAAGAATCCTGTTTTCTACCTTTGTCCCAGACCTAATCCCCATTATTATTAAGAAAATACGTAGTTAAGTGAGTGTACCTTATTTCGGACATTTGATATCGATCCTTCTTCACACTTGATTGTTCCTTGACTGCAGCTCTCCTCTACGGCTGACCTGCACTCACACAAGATACACAACAAACTCTACATGCATCTGATCTAAATATTAATGGGTTAGAGATTCAAACGTGTATGCAATAAACTATCAACACCTCATGTGGTGGAACGGGAAAAATACTTCTTTATTACCAACTTTAATAAATCAACTTACAATGTTGATGTTGGCCACTGCTCTGTGAACCTGGTCCTGGGTTCCTCTTCAACTGTCCTCCAACTTCTTTGCTTTGTATCTCTTCTTTCACAAGGATGGCTAAAGGGTTGAGACAAAGGGAATGTGCTAATGGGTATAGTTTCTTTACTATGATTCTCCTCTTCCAAATGGGATCCCTAACCCTTCTTTTATAGGCTAGAAGAAGCTAGGTATTTGGTCGAACCCTCGGCCATGCATGGTCGGAAGGTTTAGTTAACTCACCCAAATCTGTGTGTTCCATCGGCAACTTTCTTTTTTTCATGCTTTTGTAGGTACACACGGGCTGTTTTAGGTCAGCTAGCGTGTACACACGTGCAGTAATGGAGTAGGGCACGTGGGTCTTTATAAAAGAGGTTTTTAAGAAGAGTTGTTCAACAATGTTTTGGCAAAGAAGGAATCTGAGATGGCCTAATGCCAGGTAAGCATGTCTGGTGAAAATTAGGGTTATAACAATGGTCGACACATCTCTCAACTACAATCTCTTGTTAGGGAGGATTTGGACCTATGCTATGCAAGCAGTAGTCGTTACAGCTTTCCATGTCTTGTTGTTTCCACAAGAGGGTCGGATCGTGACCATTGATCAATTGTCTTTCTCCCGTCCCGACCCTTCATTGGGGGCATCCACAGTCCCAATGATTGATAACCCTCAACCCGGCGTCATCAACATAGGGGTTGGTTTTTTCCCACCTTTGATGGGTACTTTTGATTACCCGCCTCCTCAAGGCGATGTTAAGTGCATATCTGACCACCATAAGGTTGAGATTTTCCAAGTTTCGTCGTTTCGCACGACTTACTTCAACAATCCGTGGATTCTTCCTTCCCCATCGACCATGATGGAAGGGACAGGGCACCATGGTATGTCCATGCCCTTGTCTGCAACAGAAGTGGCGTACTCTTTAGTCTAGCAAGCTTCCGTCAACCCCGATCCAACTCTTGCACAAGAGTTAGATCCGATTCTAAAGCCTATATGGGCTCAAGGTTCCCTCGCTGATACATATTCTTTAGAATTAGTCTTTCCCTCAGACGAAGCAATCATTGAAGCAATGACTATTCTAGACAAAGCTTGGGAAGATCTCCATCATAGATCTTACTTCCTCCTTGAGTTAAGAAGAATTGAAGTAGGGGAATTCACTTTGACTATGAATGGAGATAGGTCTTGTCCTATCAATCCCTTGGCTACGCATACTATTTATGCCAAGGGTAATATGGAAACCATTGCCAAAACTATACCTATTAACATCTCCAGAACCCCTGGCATCGTGGAGAATGTTTTCGTCGGAGTTGAATGCTCCCTCGAAGAGATTCGAATCTACATGGATTTATTTAAGGAATTTCACCACGTTTTTTCTTGGTCTTACGAGGAAATTCTAGGCATCAATCCAAAAATTGTTGAACACGAAATCATGACTTATCCTGACGCTAAGCTATTTCGGCAGAAGCTTCGTCCGGTTAATCCTAAGAAAGAAGTAGTTATTAAGGTTGAAGTAGAGAAACTACTCAAGGTAGGTTTTACCTACCCCATCCATTTTACCTAATGGGTGTCAAACCCCGTGCCGGTTGACAACAAACAGGGTATGATTCGTGTGTGTACGGACTTCCATGATTTGAACAAAGCTTGTCTAAAAGATAATTTTCCCACACCATTTATTGACTAGATAGTCGATGAATGCACAGGTTGTGAGGCCTTTTCTTTCATGGATGGTTTTTCGAGATATAATCATATACAAATCAAACCTAAAGACCAACACAAAACATCATTCATTTGTCCATGGGGTACTTTCGCGTATCATAAGATGTCGTTTGGTCTGAAAATGTTGGAGCTACCTTTCAACGGGCCATGTATTTTTCTTTCCACGATCTCAAACATATCGTTGAGGCCTACTAGATGATTTAGCATCACTATCTTGTAAGAGAACTGATCATCCCACACACCTTTGACTTATCTTTGAGCGATTTCACTACTTCTGGATTCTCTTGAATCCCAACAAATGCAGTTTTTGCGTGACATCGGGTTGTCTTCTAGGTTTCATAGTTTCAACAACAGAGATCATGGTCGATCCTCTCAAGGTTGAGGCAATAGTTTAGTTGCCTCCCCCACGTACAATCCTTCAACTTCATAGTTTACAGGGAAAATAGAACTTTTTGCGGTGTTTCATCACAAACTACGCCGAGATCACAAAGGGATTTATGTGTTTACTAAAGAAGGACGTTCCTTTTCATTGGGACGATGTCGCTCAACGCTCCTTCAAAGCGTTGAAACATGCCCTCACAACTACCCCTCTGCTTCGTCCACCTAATTATAACAAAGATTTCTTATTATACTTGGTCACAGCAGAGTCAACCATCAGCATGGTCTTAGTTCAGGAGGATGATTTACTCTCAGAATATGTGATTTATTACCTGAGTTGAGGCTTGGTTGGACCGGAACTCAATTATTCTCATATTGAAAAACTTGCGTTGGCAGCAATTCATGACATCCAACGGTTCCATCATTATATTTTGTTTTGCAATACCACCATCATTGCCATTGTGAATCCATTTCAATATGTGTTGACATGATGGGTAATCGACGGAAAGATCAGTAGATGGATAGTTGTCCTCCAAGAATTTGACTTAGATTTCGTTTCGGCGAAATCCAAAAGGTCACTGGTCTTTGCGGAAATCATCTCAAAACTTCCGGTCGAGTCAGGTGATGTTATGCCTGAAGAGTCACCTATTCAAGGAGACATCTTTTTGATAGCATCTTCGGACCCCTAGTATGGAGATATACTTGTCTATCTCCAGAATTTGAAGTGCCCCGCCTTTGCTTCTCATGATGAGCATCACTGTATACGCCATCAGGCCAAGAACTATCTCATACTCAAAGATACTTTGTATCGTCGAGGTGTAGATTGCATCCTTTGTCAATGCCTCACTCCTGAAGAACCAGAAATCGTTCTTAATGATTGCCATACTAGATCATGTGGCGTTCATTTGTCTAGGTTGGAAACAACCCAAAAGAATTTATGATCTGGTTACTTCTGGCCGACACTAATCAAAGATTGTATCACATCAATCAAGAAGTGCCACCCGTGTCAAATCTTCTCACAGAAGATGAGGGCATATCCCGCTCCCATGTTTCCCGTCATCACCATTGGCCCCTTCACCAAGTGGGGGATTGATTACACTACATGCAACCCTCCTTCAACAATGGGGTACCGTTATATCATCATAGCGGTAGATTACTTCACCAAGTGGTTCGAAGCTATGCCAACGTTCAAAGATGATGGTGAGACTGCTACCCTCTTTTTGTTTAACCAGATTATAGCACAGTTCGATGTCCCGAGAGAGATTGTCACTGTCCATGGCAGTCACTTTCATAACACAATGATGACCGAGTTAACATCGAATCTTGGGTTGATGCAAGAACATTTGTCACCCTACTACCCTCAAGTGAATGGTTAGGTGGAAGCTATCAATAAATATCTTAATACCATCTTACAACACACAATCAATTCGGCCAAGTCAAATTGGAATTTGATGTTATACTCGGCATTATGGGCCTATTGAACATCTGTTGAGACTGTAACCAATTTCTCACCTTTTCAACTCATTTACGGGCTGGAAGCAGTCTTGCCTATAGAGTTCTAGATCTTGTCTCTCAAGTTGACAGTACAATTGTTTCTAGACACTTCACCACTTAAAGAGCGTTTATTATATCTCGAGTAGCTCAATGAGCAGTGTCGGGATGCAGCCTTGGCCAACGAGGCTCACAAACAAAAATTCAAGTGTTAATGTGATCGTTCCATTTATCCTCGGATTTTCTCGGTAGGAGACCTTGTCCTGGTCTATGACCAATATAAGGACCCCCTGGGGGCAGGCAAGTTCAAACCCATGTGGTTTGTACCTTTCATCATAAAAGAGGTTCTAAAAAAGGGCGCTTATCGTCTGGTAGACTTTGAGGGAAATGCTTTGGCAAAGCCTAGAAATGGGATCTACCTCAAGAAGTATTACTCATAGGTAGGTCACCTTGGGTAACTTTTTGTAACATATGTATAGTTCTTGCACATTTGCGTTTTTAGTCTTCACCCTTTTTGGTTTTATGGACGTGTCATTTTGATGTCATTTTTTTCACTATGGCAGATATCAAGTGAATCGGAGGTGTTCGTTGGGTTTGTGGATGGTGCTAGCTGACACACTTAGAGACTTGCATCCGTCGCTTGGGTAATCTACACACCTCAAGGCCAGTTGCTATCTTCAAGAGGTGTCTGTTTAGGTGACACCACAAACAATGTTGTCGAATATAGTGCAATTCTAGAGTTGTTGCATGACGCTTTGTCACATGGTATTTCTCATCTTCGGGTATATTTAAACACTCAGCTAGTTGTGTCTTAGTTAAATGGAGTTTACCGTGTTTATGATCCCACTCTACACCGATGGTTACTTAGGGTAAGTCTCTTAGAACGAAGCTTTGATTACATTATGTATATCCATGTTCCTAGGGGATTGAATCAAGTTACAGACACCCTAGTTAATCATGTACTAGATTGGCATTTTGCACGCATGTAAAGAAAATCACACACACGCACATGTAAATACATTGGTAAAATAAATGTAGTCCATAAACACATAAAAAGACATAAAAATCCATATATAATATAAAAAATATTAGAGTACATGTGTGGGCGCAAGCGCCTCAAAAATACGTCCAGTAACGAGTCATGGGGCTTATGCCCTCAAAAATATACAAATAGTGCCCTCATCACGTGAAAAGTCCAACCTAACTAAGGACGGGTCCTGTTGACCCTATTATAATGGTCAACTGCATTTTCCAAAAGCCAAAAAAATCAGACCCACGTCCGAGGTGCCCCCACTACATGAGGCTACATAGACGGCGACAGATCCTCGATCTCTGCCATGGGGACTATGCGAGTGAGCGAGGTAAAGTTTCTCTCTACTCGTCTCAAAACTCTCTCAGCCTCACCAGCTGGAGGTCCTACTGCTGCTACTGGTTCATCGACTGCAGCCGGGGCGGCCTATGGTTGAGGACGTTGCCTGTTCCTCGAAAATTTCGTTGGTCGCACTGGCCCCACATCTGCACATACCAGACACAGATTTGTCAGATATTTTGGTGTATGAAAAAAATGATATATATAAAAAACNCTCTATGACCGGAATCTGTCGTGCCCACCAAGAAAACAATTTGTCGTCAAAGGCTTCAATGGTCCTTCCCCCCCTGTCACGACCATAACGCCGCCCATTTTCATAACGCGGGGCTAGAGGCCTGGTGCCCTCGTATCACCTCTCTAGGACTGAAACTGGGCACTCTCTCAAAGAAGAAAGCACATAGAATCATCCCAAACCCGAAATTCCTTTGATTCCACATTCGGCACTCTATTAATTGCCTCTTCATACAATCCAGTAATGTGGTTCTCCACTTAAATATTTGTGCATTTAAGCACTGAACTGCACAATTCATGTGCGCATGAGAAGCCTGATGCAAAGATGCAGACCCTGTAATTCGCCCAATCGCCCAATGAGAAACACTATCACTTTCAGTGATAAGTTTGAGATCTTACTTGTCGGCACCTGCAAGCTCGTTTTTTCAGTATTGGCTTCACAATGGAGCCCAATCAACTTCGATATGTTGTGAGGCCCAGAGGGAAAGGTACGAAAATTGACTAGTTCCCCGCTCCTTGAGAGGTCAGTCAGAAATTATATATCCTCTGTCTTTGGAGCCAGCAAATGCCCCTCTAGCATAAATGCCTCTGCATTGGGATGCCAATAATCCACCAAGGCGTTCAGTAGCCTAGGTTGTGATCGCATGAAAGGACATTGGAAAAAATTTAACAAACCACACTGCAACAATGTAGCAAGAGCATCAAGGTCCTCATCAACCAACACATCAGCATCCTCATGCTCTCTTTCTCTCCAGTGAACATACATCCTACAAATAGACAAAGTTCAGGAGGGTTAACTCTTGTTTTTTTTCTTTAATTTTTTTAATGGAAGGTCCACGACGGATGTAGTGCTCACAGTAGAGTGTACACTCAAGATGTCATAAGGCAGCCCATGTGTACACTCGGGCTGTCAAAGGACAATCCACGTGGACGTAGGGCCGACCTTTTAAAGGCCGATGCCCCTCCAAAAAATGAACTTAAATGCATAAAAAAAGAATTAAATTGCAAGAGGGGGTAGTGTATACTTACTTGGTCTAAGCGGATGGTCGTTTCGTCCAATGAGGCTCCCGAAATCAACTTTTTTCACAAAGGGGTAGTTTTAGATTTTAGTCAAATTCTCAATTAACAATGGTGATAATGAGCTGTCAGCTTCTATTTATAGACTTTTTGGCCTCTTTTTGTCATTTTTTGGACCCTTTTGTCATTTTTTCTAAACTGAAAATCATATAGTATGGTTCAGGAGTTTTCTTTGGATTGTCACGAGAAGTGTTTTTTGGGTATTGGGAAACTTTTTGAGTTTTGGGTCGTTTTGAAGGTCCTTTGGTAAAAATCCATTTTGTCCAACTCATTACATTTAAGATAGGATTCCACCTCCACTTTCTGCATCTTGTTGTCTTTTATGCTTTACCATAGGATCGACCCCACTGAGTTGCAACATGGAACCATCATTACTTCTTTAGGAGTGTCGTACTTTAGTGGTAGAGCCTACCTTAACATGGATGCCCTAGGTAGATCCTAGTTGCATTTTGGTGTCCATGCTGCAACTAATGACTATAGGCCCGGGAGTCCTTACTAGTTTTTCCTGATTACGAGTTTGAGCCTCATTTGCATGATTCCTTATCACTCTTGACCTCACCCTCAGGACTCCCAAAACTTAACGGGTCTTCTTTTTAGCTCTTTTCAGACCCTCTAAACATGAAAAGATTGTCGAGCGATCTTGTTGACATTCATGCTCGCTAAAATGAAATTTGAAGTCACGTTTGTCCGCCGATAGTTTACCCCTATTTCAGTCCAAATGGTCAATTGTATGAACAAAGGTATACTCTAGGAGCCTTGGTTCTCTAGAAGAGTATTCTCAGGTATAATTTTAACCCTTTTTCGGGCCTGAGGGACTAAATTTACGAAAAAGGAACCCCCACGGAGTCCATAGTTAAGCTCTTTTCAGAATCCCTAAAATTGAAAATATTGTCGAGTGACCTTATTCTTTCACACTCGTTAAAATGGTCCAGAAGAACATTCCTGATGGAGTTCATAGTTAATCTTTTTTCAGAGTCCTTAAAAATGAAAAAATAGTCGAGCGATTTTGTCTCTATCACACTCGTTAAAATGGTTTTGAGTAGACATCTGGTCGGTGCTAGTTTACCCCTTTTTCAAGATTACTAGACTATCTTTGAAAAAGGTACCCCAGCGGAGTCTCCTTTTACGTCTTTTCAGACTCTCTAAATATGAAAAACCGTCGAGCTTACCTTATCTGGATCGTTAAAATTACATCGAAGGACATTACCATTGTGTGTTTTGTGAACCACGTTTGCATACCTACATCTTTGGCCTAATGCTGAATCCATGTTGCTCTCAAATGAACCATCTGAAGCATTCCTTATACGCAAGCCCTGTAGCACTTTGCCTCTACGTCTTGACACCTTTGGCCCCTGGAGGATTTTTCCCGAGTGTCCTTTTTCTTACATATGTCCCTTTGCCCTGAGCATCCCTATGTTTCGTGCGCTTGGAACTAGTATGTTTGTGACACTTGATCCTCTTTTGTAATGTAGCATTCTTTTATTCTTTTTCAAGCTTTCCAAAATTATTGAAAAAGACAAAAAAAAATCAAATATACCCCAAAAAGAAGAAGGGAAAAGTATTTTCTTTTTATTGGCAACACAATGAATCTCCCTTGAAAAAAGAACATCCTTCCATTTGTTCATCAAGACCTGGGATTTAATAAGACCTTAGGAAGCTATTCTCACTACATAGAGTTGTGTCCTCCTCCGTTTGGTTATTCTTCTAAACATATGGAGAGTTTGCAGTGCCTCCTGCATCGTGAACTTATGTCAAAATATCATGTTGTATGAGTCTCATCTTATGTCGTGCTATTGTCCAAGGGAATTTATTACCAATCTTGAGTCGCCCCCCTCTACAGATTGTCTCTTACCCTCATGCCTGGTCATCCCGAAATCCCAATCAAGTCTTTGTTCAAAATCCATGAAGACCTCAACCCGATCATCAAAATCCTCTAGTATGTTCCTGAAAAGCGATCGAATATCTCTGGGTAGTGAAGTCCTACACTTATATTACACTCCTACCTAATTTTTGAAGATTTTGAAGTTAATGCTCAAGCTCTGAAGGCCTCATCTCTAGCCATCAGGCCTGATTCACTTCTTGAAGATGGATACTATAAATGTATATCTTTTTTTATTTCAGGATGTAGATCCGTTGTGTATTGCTAGCGGCTACACTTTATATAGTTATATGACATGGATCTACAGTGTATTTGATTGGTATCCATGATTTTATCTCATTCTGAGCATGGGTATGCCCGCCTCGGTGAGACAATTGTTATTTTGCAGATGGCACCTCCCGAATTCTGGTCCCTGGGCTCACTGGTTTGGTACGCTGATAAAGATTGATAATGTATTTCAGCCATCGGATGCTTATCTGACCTCACACATTAGGGGGCATCTGTTATAACCCTAATTTTCACCAAACATGCTTACCTAGCATCATGCCATCTCATATTTCTTCTTTTCCAAGCTAGTATTGAACAACTCTTCTTAAAAACACCCTTTTTAAAGGCACACGTGCCCTACTCCACTACAGCCCGCGTGTACACTCTAGCTGACTCACTACAGCCCGTGTGTACCTACAAAAGCACAAAAAATGGAAAGTTGCCGATGGAACACACAGTTTTGGGTAAGTTAACTAAACCTTTCAACCGTGCATGGCCAGTCATTCGACCAAATACCTAGCTCCTTCTAGCCTATAAAAGTAGGGGTAGGGGTCCCACTTGAAAAGAGGAAAATCATAGTAAAGAAACTCTACCCAAATTATCATTCCCCTTGCCTCAACCTTTTGCAAATATTGTGTGAAGAGAAGCATATACGAAAGTAGTTGGAGCACAGTTGAAGAGGAGCCCAGGACCAGATTCGAGGAGCAGTGTCGACCACATATTGTAAAGTTTACTCTTGTGAAGATTAATAAAAAAAGGAATACTTTTTTCATCCCACCATATCATGTGTTCAAATTGTGTATTTATTTTATGATATTGTCACATCTAACCCAACAATTAGTATATGAAATGCATGTTTGCAGCTCTCTATTTATCCATGTGTGAATCTAGGTCAGATTTGGGAGGAGGCTTGCAGTCAAGGAGTGAGTGAAAGCGAAGGGATAGACATCAAACAAAGGATTTAAGGTAGAGTTACCTAATCTTGTTTGCACCTTTGTATTGCATGAATGTGGGGTTTTGTGTTGGGAGAATAGAAAAAAAGTAGAGGCCTTTAAATGGTCATTTTATGCATGCATGATAAAACCCTTAGTGCTAGTCCGTAGGAGGGATTTCCTATCCACAACAGCTACCTTGTAGCCTCACTTTCCCTTCTTAACTTCATCGTATGAATCCTTAATGCGTTGAGATAGGGAGCGATCTGAGGTCTTCCCTGGGTAGAACTACTGAGGTTCGGGTCCCTGCATGCTTAATCCTGTAATCTGGTGGATTAGCACGGGATCCACAGTAATCTGCCTGTTAAACTCCAGATATCCACCATGATAGCACAACAAGAGGAGTTAACGCAAGCGTTAAACTTCTGATGTCGTTCAAAATGAGGAATCTTCATGACATTCAGTATCATGGACTATGTCATCTCCTTAATCCAAGGCTAGGTGACTATGCGAGGCTTCTTCCCAGTTGTCTTCATCAAATATCTATGGGGCACGAACATGCCATGGTTCTTTCTGTCTCCAAGGTTAAAGTCGTTGTTATTCAGTGTTGGGATTTATCCTAACTAAGTTCCCACTACGTGTATTCCCTTCAGAATGTATGTGGTGATCAATGTGTATTCAAAGTCCTATGGAATGTTGTCACGGTTAACCATGCCAGCCAAGGGTAGGATATAATCCGGTAAGATTGACGAGATCTTCTTCGCATTAGCCAGATCGTTGTGACGCTTACTTCTCTTCTCGATCGCATGGTTGGCACGTTTCGAACGACACCTAGTCTAAGGGGAATCTTGTATTCCCCTAGTCGACGATGCCTATACTCCTTTAGACATAGCTTTATCAGCCATAAATTTCTTCAGAACCTCTTCGACGGATTTCTCTAGCTTAGTGCGCTTGGTCGGCACTCTCACTGTTAAAAAATAGGTCAGGGTAGGTGAACGGATAGCATGGTAGACAAACGGAAATAGATGTTTGATAGCACATTTCTACACACACAATCACTTCTCTATTAGCTCAAATAATTATGGGTGGTAAAAATTGGTCCCGACACAGTGTCCGACGGGTTAAATAAGAGAGAGTTGTAACAGATTCCTCCAACAGACAGGAATGCTTCCATCAATGTGAATCCATCTTTTATAGCATGGTCTCAACATCCAACGATGGTCTATCCACCCCTAAATGTTTTTCCTAGCTGTTCTGGAGCGTCGTTCTAATAGTTGGGGCACCTCCAACAGTCATATAGATTCACCAGGGAGAAGTCCCATTCTGCGTGGTTCTATTGTTCCAACAAGGTTTAGAGCCTGCAATCCTACCTCCTGTGGAGTGTTCTCTGTAAATTCCTGTATCTTTTATAACTTTGATTTATTTTTACTAATCTTCCTTGCCTTGTTTCCTGTGATCTGAGTCTCTCTAATTGTTTATTGATTACTCTTACCATTTGTATTCTTATCTTCTCCTAGCGTAGTGACTTCGCAATGTTGATGTACTCTCAAAGGGTTTGAATTTAGTATCCTTTCTCTTACCAATTCTTGGATGGATTTAATTTCTTCTTGCATGGATAGGTCCTTCAAACCTTCTTGTGCTCTTTCAACCTCGACAACTAATTCTCTTGCCTTCTGCTGCTCCGACTTAACTTCTTGTTCTTCTATGAGTCGATCTATTTTCTTAGTTATGAAATCCCTTAGTTCTTGTTTTTTCTTTTCTATAGCTTCTTCCTCTTCTTTCCTTTTGATATGATCTTTCTCAATCCAAGTCTTACCTAGCAAAAAGGGGAAGGGGGCGTTGTTCTCAACAAGATTAATGAATTCAAATTCCTCTTCTGTCAATGTTCCATGGATGATAATAGGTATATTAGTAACTCTTCCACGTAGGGTTATCATCTTTCCTTTAAACAAGCCTATCCTTCCCAATGAAGGTAGCATAATGGGCTCTCCCAAAAATTTCCAAGTGTCTTATGTCATAATACACATTGGTGTCTCCTCATCCAGGACATATTCTATGTCGAAGCCTCTTATTCTTGTATCTATGTGATGTTTTTCTTTCATGATCTCTGATAAACTGACATCTTTTTTATCATCCATTGCTTCTTTTAACTGTACTAATGTAGTCTGAAATTTCTCTGATCCTTTCTCTTTCTGATATTCTATCATGCTCTTATTCTCTTGACTCATGTTCATTTGTTCAACTTTAGCAATCATCCTTGGGAAATCCTCAACCTCATGACCAACAATTTTACAACAAAGACAAATAGGACCTATACCAGGGAATTCCTTAGCAAGATGTCCCGATCTTCTGCAGTTATAACATAATGTCAATCCTCTCTTTCTCTTGTAAGTTCCCCAACTTCTCATGTACTATGCACTAGGATCATAGTGCTAGACTCGCAATCTGCAAAAATTCTTTCTAGGTCCCTGCATCCATTCATTAGTCCAAAAATTCTTTCTATGCATAGGAATAACATATCTTTCTCTAGTTTTATTAGCTTTAATTAGATCAAATTTTTCTTCCAACTGTGCCCTAGCTTTCAAACTAGGACAAAGTATATCGAACATACCTAGATTCATGCTTTCGAAACAAAAAATTCCACTTATCTTACTCTATCAAAGCACAAAGCTTTACCTTTTTCAAGATCCTATATATTTCTTCAGATAAAATTTATCTTTTAACACAAAGCTTCACAAGTCAAGTAGAGTACTATGCACTACAACAATAGATCTACGCACAAATATTATCTTTTCTTTACTTCAATTCCCAACAATCACAATTTCAGGTCCCGACAATGGAAACATTTGTTGGCACAGGGGCAGACCCAAGGTTCAACACTTCAAAAACGCACCAACAAAACCCTAACTACCGACCCTTTTGCCAACACTTGGGAAGCATGTGAAGTCTCACATGAGGTAGAAGGGGGGGTTACAGGACTCAAGTGTTTGTAACCAATATGGGACATAGATCTGTGATTATAACACTTCTATAGAGTACTTAGGGACAACATGCATCAACCTATTAGTCTTACTCACATCGCAGATCAAACCCTAAGTATAGATTGACGCAGTAATAATGACAAAGTAAACATCTCCCTTAGCATCATTGGTTAGATCTAACACATTCAACATAAATAAAGAACTAAACATTCATAGATCTATCTATCATATATAACAATCAATGCACTAAGCAGATTCACAGCATAAACATCATAGCACAAAGAAAAGCATCAACATATGATATGCGTGGTTCACCCTAGTGAGGGGCTATGTCCACCAAATCCTTCTTCTTATTTATTAGGCTTCAATCTCTTACATTCATCTGCTCCTGTACGCTAAGCCACAGATCCAAACTTCACACTGGACCGATGATATGCGCGCTAACCACCAGATCCACCTTCCCAAAATCAGGTCAAGGCACAGAGCCAACTCTACTATCAATCACAGAGCCTTACATACATGTTTTTTTGCACAAAGCAACTCAGAACTACTTGCCTCTTGCACTTAGCCAATTACAGTCTCCTCACTAAGCTACATCACTACTTCTACATTACATTCTTTCTTATTTATACTTTTACATTCGTTTATAAAATTCCTAATCATGGGTAAACCCATGGGCCGACATCCCATAAACCCTAATGAACCCCTTGTTGGGTCCACAAAACAAGTGATATCCCGTGATCTAAGCTCCACCTGGGCGCTTCATCTTCAACCAGCCTGTCGAAGTCCAAAAAGTGGTCAAACCTGACCAATGTTTCCTCAAAACTTGGTTGAGGGCCAACATTGGGCATCAACAAAGTTGGGAAAAAATTGATGGATCAACGACCAAGATCATTTTGGAATAAGTAGATCGACAGTCTGAATTCATCGGGAATTTGGTCGAAAAATTCTAAGTGTCAAAGTTCTCCAACAAAATTTGTTGATGGTCGACGATTGAGGATCAAAGAAAATTGGTGAAGGTTTCATGCGTCCAAATGGGATCATCGATTGTCGATGGTCGATGATCAGGGATTGACAAAATTGGGTGAGAGTTTTAATTTGACCAAGAGAAATATTTGATTGCCAATGGCTAATAATTGGGAATCAATGGATTTAGAAAAGTGTTTTAAATTCTTCCATGAGAAGTGGTCGATCACCGATGAAGGAAAAGAGAATGTTGACATCATCATCCATGTTTCATGCCACATCAGTCGAGTTGATATCTCAAGATGACGTGTAATGTCACATCAACATCTATGTGTCATGTCACGTCAACATAGTTTCCACATCAGCAAAGGGGTAGTCGATCGTTGATGGTCGGGGTTTGGTAAATTTTTAACAAGGATGTTGCACCCAAAGGAATTCGTCGATGGCCAATTGTGGATTAGTGATATTTGTGGGAAAAAATTGGTTTTGCGAGGAGAAACGATCGATGACCGATCATTGGGCATCAAGGAGATTCATTGACAAGTTTAGTTTGGCAGTGAGAATCGTTGATTGACCAATCATTGATGGAGATCGGATCAATGACTCAGATTTCATGTGATTTGAGATGGATGACTTATATTTAAAAGGTTGTTGCAGCAATAAAACAATTGACTTCCAGGCCATAACTTTCATCTAGGAGCTCAGATTTGAGCAAACGAACAGTCGTTGGAAACATATTAAGGAGGCGAAGACATGTGTCCACCCAGAATTTTGAATTAGGCACTAAAATTTATAAAGAAGTGATAAAAGAGATTTTTGAAGTAGTAAAAGAGTGTAAATTGCAATATGTAAATGTTATAACTTTTCACTCAAAAATCATAATGAAGCATGGGTACATCCATTGGAGAGTTGTTTTAGAGGATAATATATTTAGTGAATCAAATTTTGATTTGGTGCATTGTATTATTCATAAATTAATGTGAAGAATAACATGTATCCTAACTAATAAATATTTTGCAATATGTTTAATTATAACAACAATTGTTGCATGCACATTCTTGTAGAGATAGAGATAAAGAAAAGCATAATTTAGTTCTTCTATGAGAAATAGAGATATGGAGGATGCCAAAGGGTCTTACAACCATGAAAAATAAATCAGAGGTCTGCATGTCCACATGGGTAATGCTGAGACTGAGTAAAATGGGGGAAGAGACATGCATGAGCCTGTAACTATGAGAATCCTGGAAAGAGAAGTGCAGAGCTATGGAGCTGATAATAAGAAGAATCATGAAATATCAGGAGGAGATATTACAAAGCCTGAATATGCTACAAAATTAAGTAAACAAAGATTCAGGAACAGAGAAAGAATCTAGTGAAAGGAAAGTGGAATCATCTAGATCTCATGATAGGAGAGATGATCATGGAGGATCTAGATGGTCAAGGAGTATTAATAGGAATGAACATCATCATTCCCCAAGGCACTCAACCAGAAGATCATATGAAAGTTAAAGGTCAGAAAGCATCCCATATATGTCCCCGATCAAACATCAAAGGAGAGTCATATGGATCAAATATCTTGCAAGGGGAGTTGAGGAAAATCAAACCACCATCATTTGATGGAGAAAGCAAAAAAGGTGAAGATGCAGAAACATGGTTGTTGGGAATGATAAAAATATTTCTAGTTGCATAAATACTCATCAATTGCATAAGCCATAATTTCATCCTACCACCTTCAAGGAAAGGAATCTATGTGGTGGGATCGACTGAAGCAGGTCAAGCACCTTGATGAGAAAAGAATTTATTGGAAGCAGTTCAAAAAATATTTTCAGTAGCAGTACTTGTCAAAGAAATATTATGAAAAGAAGATGCAAGAGTTATTTGAACTCAAACTTGGGAACATGGCCATGGATGAATATGAGAAAAAATTCTTGTAACTTCTCATGTATGTGAGATTCATCAGAGACAAGAAGGTCAAAATTTAGAGGTTCCTGAGTGGATTGACATCCTTCTACAAGTATAAAATTCAGTTTGATGAGCTCAAGAATTTAGAGAAAGCCATAGGAAGGATAAGTATTTATATGAGAAGAATATATTAAAGACATATTTTCAAAAGGCCTGGGATGAAAAAAGAAAGACAAGATGGATCAAAGGAATAAATTATTCAAGCCACCTTTCATAAGGAATAGATCTCAAGCATATCAGCAAGGGAGTCCATCTCAAGGCAATCGGAAAATGACAGATTCCTTGGGAAAGAGGCCAAGACAACAACCCATAAAGTGTTGGGGATGTGAAGGAGATCACAAGTATAAATATTTTCCTCACCGAGGAGATAAGATGAATATTATGCATAGCATCAAGCAAGAGGAGACATTAGGGGATGTGGGAAAAAACATGCCAAGGATCTATGTAGTCTTAAACAATAAACTAGTAGACTATCAATCCCACATGATTGAAGTGAAAGGTAAGATTAATAATCATCCCATAGACATTTTGATTGATTTTGGAGCTAATCATATCTATATAGATCCAAATACAGTTGAAATATTTAAATTGAAGAAATGCAAGCATGAAAATTCTTGGTTAGTTCAGCTCGCTATTGGTATCAAGAGAAGAATTAATGAGCTTGTTAAAGAATTCCCTATAAACATGAATGGAACTAATACTAAGTTAAATTTGAAAATCATATCGCTTGGGTCTTATGATTGCTTGATCGATATGGATTGGTTATAAAATCATCATATTGTTTTAGATTTTTATAACAAGGTTCTCACATGTCTTGATGAGGAAGGGAATCCAAGGACAATGCAAGGTTATATTCCAAGGCCTATATATGTCTAAGAGATTTTAGCATTGCAAGTGAAAAGTAGGTTTAGAAAAGGGTGCCAAATATATGCATACCATATGG
>JASDQU010242924.1:53045-63272 GCA_032191745.1 Picea mariana
TATTGACTTAATGCTTGGAGCTAACCCAATATCCAAGACTCCATGTAGAATGAACACACAATAGCTAAAAGAGTTTCAAATGCAGCTAGAAGAGTTATTAAATAAAGGGTACATACGCCCAAGTGTTTCTCCTTGGGGTGCCTCAGTTCTTTTTGTCAAGAATAAATATCCTTTGCCAAGGATTGATGATATTTTTTATTAGCTTAAAGGAGAAAATATATTCTCCAAGATTGAATTTAGGTCAAGCTACCATCAAGTGAGAATCAAATAAGTGGATACTAGAAAAAAAAACTTTAGGACAAGTTATGGACACTATGAATTTGTGGTGGTGTCATTTGGGTTGACAAATGCACCAACTACATTTATGTGTTTAATGAATAGGGTGTTCAGAGATTTCCTGGATAATTTTTTCATTATGTTCTTAGATGACATTCTTATATATTCCAAGACAGAGGAATAACATGAGCAATATCTGAGGATGGTGCTACAAGTGTTAAGAGAGCACCAATTGTATACCAAATTGAGTAATGTAATTTTTATCAAAAGTATATCCATTATTTAGGTCACATTGTTTTAGAAGACGACATAGCAGTGAATCTGGAAAAGATTGAAGTAATAAAGAGTTGGTCAGCGCCAAAAAACATTTCAGAGGTTATATCATTCATGGGTCTAGTTGGTTACTACATGAGATTCATTGCGAGATTCTCCAAGATTGCACACCCAATAACATTTTGCAAAACAAAGGAGTGAAATTTGAGTGGAGTGCCAAGTGTGAAGAAAATTTCCAGTGTTTAAAGGATTTACAAACCAGTGCCCCTATTTTAAAGGTTGTAGATCCAGATGAGGATTTCTTTGTGTGCATAGATGCATGCAAGAAGGGTCTCGGTGGAGTCCATATGCAAAATGGGCATGTAATTTGTTATGAGTCTAGAAAATTGATAGAGCATGAAATAAATTATGCTACACATGAATCAGAGTTGGAATCCATAGTACATGCCATAATGATGTGGAGACATTACCTTATGGGCATAAAATTTGAATTAAAAATAGACCATAGTGGTCTGAAATATTTGTTTGAACAACCAACACTAAATTCTAGACAAACTAGATGGCTGGAATTCTTAGTGAATATAACTTTGATATCAAGCACATAAAGGGAAAATAGAACAAGTGATTGATGCACTTAGTATAAGGGTGCATAAAATGCATGTTACAACCATTAGTATGTACAATACAGATTTAAAAGACAAAATTCTAGAGGCTATAACAGTAGATTAGCATTACGTGCAAGTTAAAGAAAGCTTACAACAGAATGATATACGGTAGAAATGTATGGATTAGAACCTGGAAGAGGATGGAACCTCTTATTTAAAAATAGAGTTTATGTTCCCAATTCTTAGGAATTGAGAAATTTGGTTCTAAAGGAGATGCATAATGTGCCATACATTGGACATAGAGGATATCAGAAAACTATTACATCTTTAAGAGGCCAATATTTTTGGCCTGGTATGAAGAAATATGTAATTGATTATATGAATAGATGCATGGAATGTCAGAAGGTAAACATTGAGCACATACATCCCACAGGATTGTTGCAACCATTTCCCATTCCTTAATGGAAATGGGAAATTTATACCATTGATTTCATTACCAAATTTCCCAAGACAACAAGGCAACATGATTCCATCATGGTAGTGGTGGACAAGCTCACAAAGAGTACACATTTCATTTCGGTAAAAGTAACTCATAAGGTAGTCGGCATTGCAGAAAGTTGCACGAGAGAAATTTCTAAGCTACATGGTGTGCCTAAGGAAGTAGTGTCGAATCGAGATCCCAAGTTCACTTTGAATTTTTGGAAGGGATTGTTTAAGGGATTTTGGACAAATTTGAATTTCAGTACAACATATCACCTTGAGTCAGATGGACAGATAGATAGAATTAATTAGATAATTGAGGATATGTTGAGAATGTATGTATTCGAAAAGCCTTCTAGGTGGGAGGACTATATCCATTTAGTTTAGTTTGCCTACAATAATGGATACCAAGAATCATTGAAGATGATCTCATTTGAAGCATTATATGGTAGAAAATGTAGCACACCAGTAAGTTGGGATAACCCAATAGACAGAGTAGTGATTGAGACAGGATTATTAAAGGAAATGGAAGAACAGATGGTAAATATCAGGTAGAACTTGAAATTTTCTTAGGATAAGAAAAAGAGTTATGCTGATAAAATAAGAACACATAGAGAATTCAAAGTGGGAGAGCATGTGTTTTTAAAAGTTAAAGCCAAGAGAATCTTGTTGAAACTGGGAAGTTTCCCAAAGTTAGGAGCGAGATATTGTGGGCCTTTTGAAGTCTTAGAAAAGATAGGACCAATTGAATACATGATAGAATTACATGAATCCCTAAGAATTTATAACATGTTCCATGTGTCTTTATTGAAAGAAGTATGTACATGATCTTAATCATGTGATTGATTGGAATGTTATCCAGGTGGAACATGAAGGGGATTTCTAGGTGGAACTAGTGCGCATCCTAGACCGGAAGGTCCAAGTGTTTAGGAACAAATACATCGTCTTGGTAAAGGTTCAATGGACCTATTACGGTCCTAAAGACACTACATGGGAGCACGAGGAAGCCATGTGGGAAGCATACCCAAAAATTTTTGAAAATTTTGAAGAAAATTGAATGTACATTTGTACATAAGTGAATGAAGACTCCATTTTGGCAGTTGAAGTTCCTCGAGCCACAACTTTGATATTTCCTATCCAAAAAATGTGTGGTTTAAGGGGAAAGGGGATTTTTTGGTTGGAATTGTTGTGTGAGTCATTAATTTGCAGAATTATCAAGTATTTTGATGTAATTTTTTTACATATGTCAATGTGTGAACCGTATGGTTATGTGCACTGAGGAAGGTGCAAAATGTAGGGGGAGGGGAATGTAACATCCTTGTTTTCAAACCCCAAAACTAGCCATGTATATTGTAGTTGTAGTACATAGCTGAGAGCCAAGTGATGTATATTGTAAATGTAGTATGTGGTTGAGAGCCAAAGAAATGTAATATGTAAATAATGTAAATTGAATATAATGAATAAAATGTATTTTCGGCCGCATATGGATACAGATAGATAAGAATATCCCCCGGTATATGGACATGGAGGATGGATAAGAATCTCCCCTGGTCTATGGATTTTTTTATGGAACTTTTGTTTACATGAATTGGGCTCAGGTTGTGTTGGCTTCTGGAATTTTTTGGCTTTCGGAATTTGGGTTCTGTGTTTCATAATTTCAACATATTGTCTCTTGGAATTACTCTATATATTTGAACCCACAAGTTGAATCCACCTTGGGTTGTTATTAGTACTCGTTTTATTGTTCGTTTGGGGGTTAATTTCTAGGGTCTTTTTCCTATCATTTTTCTATACATCTCTATCAAGGGGCATGGTTCCTTCATTCTACATGACATAGAGTTCTCTAGGATCATTTGTGTGTTTAAAAGCCTAGTTATTTTGTATGGTTGGGTGTACAATGGGGTTTTTCAAGTTCTTTGGTCTCATGGTTTTAGGTTGAAGTCTAAGAACATTCCTATCAAGAATTGGTATATCTATCCTATGATATGTATTGGTATCATAAATTACAAGGAAGCTCAAGAAATTCAAAGAACCCTTTGTCAACATGAGGAGTCCATCTAATGTAATCATGCCTTTATTTTCTCAATAACATCAAAAGTGCATGAGAATTAACATTATTGCACTTCTCATAATTCTACAATCATGAATACATTAGCACAACAAGAATAACAAATTGACACACTAGAAATAGAGAGAAACATTCTCATAAATTTGGTTCTCAATTTAAGAAAAACTTCTTAGTCCACAACCTCCAACTATAGGATGTCCACAATCTATGTTCACCTAGAGATCAAGGAGAATGATACAGCATATCATATGCTTGAAGATCTGGACATTGGAAATTAGGAATCTCATCCAGCCAACCTAGAGCTATAAGAGACAAATAGTCACCATGTCTTTCTCTAAATATATGTTATACAAAGTAATTAGGATCTTAGGAGTTTTTTTAAGAATATATACATGTAATAAATATTGGGATGTATTCTTGTGGACATATGTATACTTTGTTTTCAGCAAAAAATCGAGCTGGTCATTTTGCATGAAATCTAAGATCAACAATTTTTATAATCTTGTTGTTTAACTTCTACTACAACTTTTATAATACAAATTCTCTCAATTTCTATTATATATAAACAAAAATAATTTTTTTTATCAAATTTAAAATGTAAATAAAAATTTAATAAAAACAACATCATAATAATTAAAATATAATTTTAATAATTTAATATTATAAACTAAATATTGTTTATGTAAGTGAAGAATTTACTTGTTAAGGGGACATGCACATTGATAAAAATGTGGCCCCATTGAATTAGTAAAGTCTTTAGAGACATAAATAACCTCCTTTGACATAAACATTATTTCTACCTTCAAATAAGACCTTTTATCCATTCATCGTAAATCAATTATATACTTTAAATACTCTCCAAATCTTGTGCAATATCATAAAATTCTTATCACCCAAAACATATTCTGTAAAAGTCATGATTTTAAAATATTTACATAAATCCATATAAAAATAAAAATAAAATTATACTCTATGAAACGATTGTTTTCCCTCGTAAAAAAGCAGTTTCATTGATATTCAATATTGAATCAAAGGAAACTTCCCAGTACAAAAAAGTTCTTAAATGTGCCTTATACATAGTCCCAATATGCACTTCGACCATAATGTTGTTGTATTATGAAACACACACTTTGAAGATATCTTAAAAACTACCCTCGCCTATTTTATAAGCCTTACAATTTCTGAAATAACTTGTTCCATAAATTTACAAGAAGGAGATTATGTTTCAATTCAAAACAAATATACAAGGATATCAATCTTCCATAGAACTTTTTTAGAAAATATAAAATTGCCCATTGTTGACCATAGTATCCTTAAAAACTTCCTCAAACTGTAGCATCCAAGCTACAACTCCAAGGCTAGTTTTGAAAGTGAATATGCTAGATAATTGTACTGTATATGAACATGTAGACACTTCAATGATCTGAAATGTTGCTTCAGAGACATAATATTGATCTTCCAAGGCCTTAGGATAAGAGTGTTCAAGTGTGACTTCCCATCAAACTAGTCTAACACAACCTTTGAATCTCCAGCCACCATTAAATCTATAATGTGACATCTCTTTGCAAATGAAAGAAGTCCCCATAAACCAAGAAGTTCAACCTTAATATTTGAACCCACACCAACAACAAGTTGTGCTCTAAAGAAGTTATGTGAACTTAACTTGAGAACAATACCTACACCGCAAACCCCTCCTGCAGCAGCACCATCAAAGAACCCAATAGGCCTATTATCAAAAAACATAGGGTTCATAATGAAATATAAACAATCATCTTTGTTTTCACCTAACATCTCCTTGATAGCCGATACAATTCTAGAGTTGGTCATCGCATCATTTTGAGGAAATTCCTCATACAGGATTTTTTTTCTGTAGCACCATATACCTCAGATCACATGGAAAGGTATTGTCACATTTCTAGGAAAGGATATGAAGTAGCTTAGTAAATTTTCATCTAGTGAAGGTCGATCCCAAGTTCCCTTTATCTTAAAATGTTCACAAACTTCTTTCTGGATTGCTTGCGTAGTTTACAATGGACAAACAAGTGCATGGTTGTCTCCTCAACTTTTAAGCATAGGGTGGACATTGAGGGCCCGTTTCCTCCCCTATGCCTATAATTTTCCTCAATGAGGACACAGTCATATAAGCAAAGCCAAATAAAGAGAATTATTGTGAGTGGGATCTTAACTTTCCACAGAGCTTTGGGCCACCATACAGGTTCCTCCACCACATCATGTGTTATAAGAGCATCATATTCTAACTTGGAATTCATTGATCTCGTGGATTTTTTCCAAGACCATACTACATTGTCCTCATCATTTTTGAGTGTAACACCACTACTTCTTAACATAGACAAAAAACCATATCATTCCTCATCCAACCCACCCTTCAAACCAAGGTCCTCTACGGAGAACCAATCCTATGTATTCGATGTATTTAAAGAATATGTGAAAGTAATGTGTGACAAATAAAATATGTGTTTCCCTTTTAAATGTTGAACTAGTGCATCAAATAATTTGTACAAGGGACCACAACCAATAAAATGGTCTTGACCAATTAGTACCATGGTCCTATTGCCTACTGACCATGCCAACCATATTTTCAGTAGGTGAAAAGAGCCCATGAAATTCTTCCTAAAATTTGAAGCCATGGGAAAATTGTGATTTTCAGTGCACAACCAATAACCACCTCAACACCATTCAAATATTGTTTTGCTAGTACCTTGCTCCACAGATCAAATCCAAATAATCCCCGCCAAAGAGACTTTGTAGCAAGGGCCTGTGCAAAAAAATTTAGGTTCTTAATCCCCCACTGACCCAATTCCTTAGGCTTTGCAATCATGTCCCAGCTGACTAAATGAAAACCAATGGGTTTCTTAGCACCTTTCTAGAGGAACCTAGAGAAGATTTGGCTGATTTTTTGAATGATCTTTGCAGGAACCTTAGCTAAACTTAGCCAATAAAACGACACATTTTGGAGAACTGAGTTGAATAGAACCAACCTACCACCCATGTAAAGCCATCTACAGGTACAATGACCAACTTTCTTCCCCACCTTTTGAAGAAGCCAAAGCCATTCATTGACCCTATAGTCATTAGGTTTCAAATAAAAACCAAGGTATTTCATAACTTGATCCAACTTTATAGAAGGGTTTTCAAAGGCCTCCTCAATCCTTTTGAGTAGTGCATCATCTAAATTATGAGTAAGGAAACATGATTTCTAACATTTTATCTCCATACCCGAGGCCTGGAAAAAACTTGTTAAGAGTTCTTTGAGTACAAGTCAGTCTTCAGTAGTGCCAACACCCAAGATTAACATGTCATTCACAAATAATAGATGTGAGATGATGACTCCTTTAGAAACTTTTATACCCTTGAATTTCTTGTTTGTGCAAGCCTTCTTTAGAATCCTACTGAGGCTTTCCACCACCAATAAGAATAGTAAAGGAGAAAGAGGACATCCATGTGTCAGTCCTCTATGGACTCTAAATAAATCAGTTGGAACACCATTAACCAGAACTGCAAAATCGACACTAGAATCACATCCCATAATCCATTGTGTCACCTCCCATTTGAGGCCAATTTGTGTCAACATCATCCGAAGGTAGTGCCAACTCACCATATCAAAAGATTTCCTAAGATCCAACTTAAGTATAAGTGATTTCATTTCCTTGTTTTAACTAAGTGCCTACATTCCTATGCTAGCCCAACTACATCAAAAATCAACGTGGCTTTTAGAAAACCAAATTGTTCCGCGGAAATACATGAAGCCAAGTTTCCTTTTAATCTACTAGCAATGATTTTTGTAATGAATTTATAAGCAAAATTACAAAGTGTTATAGGTCTAAAGTCATTAAATGTGGTGGGTTTTGATTCTTTTGGAATAAGGGCCACAAAGGTGGCATTTAAACACCCTGTAACTCTGCCAGAAAGTTTGGACTCTTCAATTTCCCCTAGAAGGTCATTCCCTTGTCCTTCCCTGGACTCTTCATTCCCCCAGAAGGTCAATTTCCCCTAGAAGGAATTTTTTCCTTGGGAATCCTTCCTATAGTTTCCTCCACCTCCGTTAGAGTAACATGTTTCCCCACTTTATCACTATCCTCAGGTGTGAAAAAACAAGGCACTTCCTTTATAAATTTGAGTTGAGTAATAGTGTCTTCCTTCCCAAAATCTTGGTGAAGTGACCTAAAATGTTTGAAATCAGCATACCTTAGATCTACCTAAGATGACTGAATGATACCTTCCATATCAACAATATCCCAAATAGAATTTGTGACCTTACGATGTTCAACAAATTTGTGGAATAAATTTGTGTTCTTATCCCCACTCTTACACCAAATAGCCAGACTTCTAAGCCGCCAAATTTCTTCCTCCAACACCAGGATCTATGCCTTCCACTTCTCCAAGGAACTGATATGATCCTTTTCTGATATGGAAAAAATTTGGGATGGGCACCTACAAAAATATCTTCCATTTTTTTATCTAACTATCAAAGTTTGGTTTGAAGCTTCTTCTTTTTCTCAGATTGCCACTTTATCACTTCTTATTTGAGATTTTTTAACTTCTCCACAAGCAGCCTCATAGCTGATGAGTACTTCCACTATGCCATATAATTTCAAGTGGAGTGGACTAATAAGTTGAAATATGGTTTATTCAACCATGCCCTATTGAATTTGAAAGGTGAGAAAATCCTATCTGTGGACTCTTCGAATTAAAGACAAATTGGATTATGGTTGGAGAAGAAAGAATTTATAATCCAAGACCTACATCTTCCCAAAATCTCCAAAAAACCTTCATTTATAAGGAACTTGTCCAATCTCTTAAAAATACCAGCTAAACCCAAATGCCCATTCCTCCACGTGGGGTTATTATGACAAGGTAGAACGTCCACCAAGCTAGCAGAGGTAAAAATGTTTGAAAATTAATCTGACAAGGTATCCAACCTAGCATGTTCACCCCAAACATCCCTTGAAGACATTGTAAGGATCAAATCACCTCCTAAGATTAAACCCTCTTCCATTAAAAATCCACAGGCCTCCAAAGGCTACCAGAAGGAATCCCTATCCTTATAAGGGCCATAACAGTTCAACAGTTTTACCTTCTTTGAGAAGTCTTTCAATCTTCCCTCTAGAAGGATATATGTAGTGGTATCAAATGCAAGAAGGTAAACAACCACAGGGTTCCAACCCATGAGCAGCCCCCCAGATCAGCCAATTGGTTCCAATGCTACACACTCCCAATTTGGAAAACAATTTACGAAAACATATTTCACCTTATCACAGACAACCATAGTTTCTTGTAAAAATATAATATCAGGTCACACAAAATTAACCAGACATTTGAGGGTTAATAACTTGGAGGGACCCCCAACCCCCCACAAAATTGAGAGAAAGGATGATCATGATTTAACCCAAAAGTGGGTTGCATTTCTCTAAGGGCCCTTTGAGAGGAAGGAGGTACATGTTGGGTTTGAACATTAGGTGTCAAAGGGACGAAAGGAGCCAGATCCCATCAATGGCTCCTTTCCCGATTCTATCTGAGCTTTTACACGACTTTTTCCTCACTGTAACATTTGATCTATCTCCAAACCCAAGAAGAGGCTGGAACATGTTAGTGATTTGTAAGGGGGTTACCGAAAGGGACTCTTTATATGAGGAAACATGGCCAACAAGACCATTTACTCCCCCCCTTCATGTCAATGTTGCAAGTCATATACCTATGCAGTGGGTTAGCAAGCGAAAAAACAGAAGGGTGGGTGTCCATCCCGCAGCAAACCAAAGTGCCCTCCCTAATCCTTGTCGGACAATCTAAGGGGGAGGGTACGTATTTCATGTCTGAGGGAAAAGGAAATTCCACCCGGTCTAGGGAAATGGTAGAATTGACTAAATGAGCAATATCTGAGCAGTCAGGGTTCAGGGAAGCCAACCCATATTCACACAGATCTAACCCCGGAGTGGGCTTCCTGAAATTTTTTAGGAAAAGGTCCCAAAATCTTGAATCCACTAAGATATTTGTGCTTTCCACATTTTGATGTAAAAACACTTCCCCATCAGTGCCTTGGAGGCCATACTAGCAACTTTGTCTAATGTGATATCCTTACCCAACATGTAGCTTGGTGTCACACTATGGACCTTTCAACATTTATCCAGGCGGCTCTTCCTAGTAGGATCCCCTTTGGATCTATTCCTCCTGACACCTTCTCCTCTGTAAGTAGAGCTCCTAAACCCCCCAGGCCCATTAACCGCAAAAACCCTACCTTCCAACTTTTTTTTGTGGGAGGAAAACTCTCCATCAACTACAGAAACAGAAATTTTGGTTGGGTTCCCAACGCACCTCGTGGCTATCACTTGATCACCATCACTTCCATTTATTATCCGAGGTAGGCCCCTTCTTCCTATCCACCTGTGCATTTTCCAGACCATTCATGTCTACCACATGATCCTCCCCAACATGAGTTCTCTGAAAGTTGTACAAGATCCTATAAGTCTCATCTGAAAGGAAAATTCCCTCCTATGCCTACAACTCATC
>JASDQU010242924.1:86523-103548 GCA_032191745.1 Picea mariana
AGAAATTCATTGTCACATTGATCCTAAGATAGTGGATAGATTACATTTGGAGAAAAGTAAACTTGGAAAAGAAAGTTTGGTTCAGTTAGCCACTGGAACCAAAAGAAGAATCCATGACATGGTCAAAAGTTGTTCCGGAAGTCTTAATGGTGTGAATACTAGTACTGATATAAGTATCATACCATTGGGGTCTTATGATATTCTGATTGGAATGGATTGGTTGGACAAGCATCATGATGTCCTAGATTGTCATAAAAATTCATTTACATGTCTTGATGGAAATGGAAAACAAATCAGTGTGAAAGGAGTTCCAAGACCCATCTCTATAAGGAAGATTTCAGCCTTGCAACTAAAAATATGTTTTAGGAAATGATGTCAATTGTATCATGTATGCAGCTCATGTGGAAGATCCAAATAATACAAAAGGGCCAAGCCTCGAATATTTCTCGGTACTATAGGAATTTGATGATGTATTCCAAGAAATACCCAGATTGCCACCAAGAAGGGAGATAGGTTTCTCAATTGATTTAGTGCCAGGAGCTTCCCCGATGTCAAAAACACCTTACAGAATGAGCACACCAAAGTTAAAAGAATTATAAATGCAGTTGGAGAAATTGTTGAAGAGAGGGTACATACGTCCAAGTGTTTTGCCTTGGGGAGCACCAGTACTTTTGTCAAAAATAAGGATGGAAACTTGAGGTTGTGTATTGACTTCCTACATCTGAACAAGTACACTATAAAGAACAAGTATCCTCTACCCTGAATTGATGACCTCTTTGATCAACTAAGAGGAGAAAATATTTCTCAAAGATTGAATTGAGGGCATGATACCATCAGGTAATAATCAAGGAAGAAGACATTCATAAGATTGTCTTTAGGACCAGGTATGGGCATTATGAATTTGTAGTGATGCCATTTGGACTGACCAATGCACCAGTTGTCTTCATGTGATTAATGAACAACATATTCAGAAATTATTTGGATAAGTTTGTCATAGTATTCCTGGATGACATACTTATCTATTCTAAGTCTGAAGAGGAGCATGAACATCACTTAAGACTGGTGTTGCAAGTACTGAGATAACATCAGTAGTATGCCAAGTTGATTAAGTGTTATTTTTATCAAAAGCAGATACATTACTTGGGATGCAGTATTTCAGAGCAGGGCATAGCAGTAGATCCAGAGAAGATCGAATCCATTAGAGGATGGCCAACACCTAGAAATGTGTTAGACGTCATATATTTTATGGGATTAGTTGGCTACTATAGAAGGTTCATAGTAGGGTTCTCTAAGATTGCTCATCCCATCACTTCTTTGAAAAATAAGGGAACTAAATTTGAATGGACCCTCAAGTGTGAAAAGAATTTTAATCTGTTGAAGGAATTACTTACTAGTGCACCTGTGTTAGATATTGCTGACCCAAATGAAAGTTTTGTGGTATGTACAGACGCATGTAAGGAAGGACTTGGGGGAATCCTCATGCAAAATGGACATGTCATTGGATATGAGTCCAAAAAGCTTAAGGAACATGAGAGGAACTATACCACACATGACTTGGAACTTGCTACAATTGTTCACGCCTTGAGGATGTGGAGGCATTATCTCATGGGGAAGAAATTTGAATTAAGGACAGACCAAATTGGCCTGAAGTATATTTTTGAACAACCGACCTTTGGAATTTTTAAGTGAATATGACTTCGATATCAAGCATATAAAAAGAAAGGATAATAAAGGTGTCGATGCCCTTAGTAGAAGAGTGAATCTCATGCATACTACTGCTATCAGTATGCATTAGTCAGACTTGAAGATTAGAATTTTAGATGGTCTTGTTACAGATCATCATTACCTATAGGTAAAGGAAAAATTACAGCAAGGAAATGTACGACATAAAATAAAGGAGTATGAGATAAGGGAAGACGGATTACTCATGCATAAAAATAGAATCTATGTTCCTAGCTTTGGAGAACTGTGAAATTTGGTACTGAAGGAAATGCATGATGTTCCTTATGTTGAACATCTCGATTACCAGAAAACAATTACAGCAGTAAGAAGCCAGTTCTTTTGGTCAGGAATGAAGAAGGATGTTGTTTATTACATCACTCGATGTATGGAATGTCAGAAGGTGAAGGTTGAGCATAGGCACCCAGTGGATTTGCTGCAGCCATTTCCAATCCCAGAGAATAAATGGGAAGTGATCACCATGGATTTCATCATAGGATTACCCAGAAAGAATAAGCAACATGATCCATTCATGGTGGTGGTTGAAAAATTAACAAAGGCTTCTCATTTTGTGCATGTGAAGACAACGCATACAACGACTAATATTGCAGAAATTTTCATGAAGGAAATTGCTAGGTTGCATGGGATACCTAGGAAAATTGTCTCGGATAGAGACACAAAGTTTACCTCCAATTTCTGGAGGGGATTGTTTAAATGATTTGGCACAAATCTAAACTTTAGCACAACATATCATCCCTAGATAGATGGGAAAATAGAGAGGGTCAATCAAATAATTGAAGACATGCTGAGAATGTATGTGATGGATAATCCATCTAAGTGGGAAGATTACTTACACTTTGTTGAGTTTGCATATAATAATGGGTATCAAGCTTCATTTAGAATGAGCCCATTTGAATCCTTGTACGATAGGAAATGTGATACTCCAGTAAGTTGGGACAACCCAACAGATAGAGTGGTACTTGGGCCGGAGTTTCTTAGGAAAATGGAAGACCAGGTGGTTAAGATCAAGCAAAATTTATAGGCAGCTCAGGATAGACAGAAAGTTTATGCAAACAAGAACAGGACAGCTAGAGAATTTAAAGTAGGGGAGCATGTACTTTTGAAAGTGAAGCCCAAGAAATCTCTTTGAAATTGGGTAGTTGTACAAAGTTGGCAGCCAAATTCTGTGGTCCATTTGAAATATTGGACAGAATAGGGCCAGTTGCATGCATACTTTCATTGTCTGCTTCCATGAATGTGCATAATGTATTTCATGTATCTTTACTAAAGAAATATGTACATGACCCTAACCATGTTATTGATTGGCATCTTATTCAGGTAGAGACGGAGGGAGATTTTCAGGTTCAGCCAGTGCGGGTATTGGATAGAAAATTCAAAATGCTCTGGAATCAAGTTATAGAGCTGGTAAAAGTTCATTGGACCTGCTACGGTCCTGAAGATGCTACCTGGGAGCATGAAGATTCCATGTGGGCAGAGTACCCACAATGTTTTGAATAAATTTGAGATTTTGATCTCTATTTTGTATATGCACTGAGGATAGTGCCAAGATAAGGGGGAGGGTATGTAACACCCCAGGTTTTGAACCCCCATTTTAAATAATGTATTGTTACAATGCTGAGAGGACAAGGTTCGCAAACAATTATTTAAAGGGTCGGTGTGCCCAAGACATGTAATGTTTTCTTTCATTATTAATAATAAATACATGGTTGGCTGCTAGATGGACAAGGACTAGAGTTATAGGGGGCTATGATTCCACAAGAGAGGGGGCTTGAGGGGATAAGTTTTTATTCCTATGTTAATTACCCTTTTTTCCTAAGGGAGGGGATCGGTTATGTGAGCTTCTTGGGGAAGGCCAGGAGGTTCTTGATTCCCCACGAAGTTACTTAAGCCCACCTCTGGTCTGATGGGGGGGTTGGACTGATGGCTTGTTCGTTGTGTTTCATGTACGTGCATTCATTTCCCTCATGCACTTTTATGCACTCACTCACCCATTTATTGATCCACCCTCATTCGCATCTTGGCTTGGGAAAGGGAACCAAACTGCTGAATATTAGCCATGGGATAGTTGGTTGTAATGGTCGTTGGTGCAATCCAGCCATGACTTGGGGCCTGTATGTTTGATATGCATTGGCTTGTGCTCTTCTTTTCTCACAACTGGGAGTCTTGAGAGTTCCAGCATTGATATTTTGGACCAACTGTGATGGAGGCCTTGGAAAAAGGAGAAGGACTGCCTGAGGGACTGCGTGGCAGAGAAGGGTGAAGGTCCATTCTCTTGGGTGGTACAGGCTAGGTGGAAGAGAGTTGGGTACTTGGATTGTTGTGGATGTTGGGAAACCTGTGAGAGCTTGAGAGCTTACTGGTTTGGGAACCCAAGTACACTCTGGAACTATCCTTGTGGATTCATAGCCTTGGCTCGGGGGTGACACTGTTGTTGAGATTTGGAGCAGTGGTGTCTATCGTTAGGTGGAATGTCCTTGGTCTGCAACCAGTTGGTGTCACCTTTTTATAAAGATAAGTGTTCTCTGTTGTGATGTTATTATCTGTGTATGAATGTATTTCGCTGTGTATTTTAATTATCATTTAACTAAATCTTAGATTATGCATGCTTGTTGGATATTGTTGTGCATGTCGTTAAATATTGTATCTTATGCATTCTTATTAATGAAAGAAGGTATCGGTAAGAGTACGAAGTCCAAGGGTGGGCTTGTGGGTAGCATGGCCCGGCCTGTGGGTGTTTGGGTATGTTACAGATGTCGAATTGAGTGATAATATGGAATTTCTTAAATGACACTACCTGATTTGTATTGACCACTTTTAAAGGTAATGCTTCAGACCATCTCGTAAAATAGTATGTTGCCATGAGAATGTACTTGTGTTTTTGTGAGGAAATGGGATTGATTGATCCTATAATTTCTAGGCCCCATTGTTGAAAAGGGGCATCTATTATAACAGGTTGCAAAGGAAAAGTTTCCTTTTTCACCCATCCTACAACCTTTTGACAAATTATACACTTGTCGAACAGCATATGGGCATCCTTAAACAAGGTAGGCCAATAGTATTCATCCCTTAACACTGTGTGGACAGTGATATCTCCACAAAAATGACCACCGACATCACCATAATTAAGTTCAGCCAACACTTTTTCGGACTCCTCTTTTTCTAAACAACGCTTAAAAACACCATCAAAGTTCTTTCAAAATAATATATCATTGATTAATAGGAAAGATGAAGATTTAAGCCTACATTCTCTTCTATTTTTGGGATCAAGATTGTGAGGAGAATATCCATGCAATAAATAAAATCTAATATTCTCATACCAGGAATTTGGCACAGTTTGTGTACAACTGATATGTTTCTCATCATGTTGATTTATAGTTGATGCATTTGTTTGACTTTCTAATTTCTCAACTGAATCAGCCACTCATTTACACAGGCCTTGACCTCTAACAATTTTGGCAGGGGTTATTTCAAAATCATATTCCTGAAGTGATGTCATCCAATTTTCCATTTTCTCACCCATCTCTTTTTGTACTAACATATTTCTTACGGTAGGGTAAGGAACAACAACTTTGGTCCTGGATTTCAACAGGAAGACCTGAAGCATTTGACTGATTTAAAAACAACATATTTTTGTTGATCTACCGTGGGGTAATTAAGTTCTTCTCCTTTAAAAGTAGAGCTCATGAAGGCAATGGGTATCTCATTTCTTTCAACATTTTTCTATGTAAGCACAGCATCATAGGATCTATAAAATGCAAAAGTGTATAGAGTGAAATCCTGAGAAAAATTGGGGCTCATCAGGGAAGGTGCTTCTATTATGTATTTTCTAATTGAATTGAAATCTTTACTTTCTTGTTGTCCCCTTCTATATAAAACATCCTTTTTAATTAGATTTTTTAGAGGTCTAACCATTTCACAAAAACTCGGGACAACTCATCTCACAAAATTAATTTTACCCAAAAAGGATTGCATGGCCTTTTTGGAAGGAGGAGGAATTTTGGAAATGGCTTGGGTTCTCTCAGGATTGATTATCATTCCATCTTTGGACACTATAAACCCAAGCAGTTTCCCTTGTTCTACCGCAAAGGCTGATTTTTTAGGATTGATTGATATGTCGAACTTGCAACATCGTTCTAACATAGCCCTAAGATGAGACGGGTGATATTTCTTATTTTTCGAAAAGATAGTGACATCGTCAAGATAGACCACAACTGACTGGTTGATGAGGTTGTTGTTCCATAGTCTGTACTTAAGGCTTAGAAGTACAGTGTCTAGGCATCTGAAAGTGGGTAAAAGGTGGAGAAGAGAGGAACGTCGACCTTCGGCAAAGGAAATTAAGGAAGATTTCTATGTTGGCGTTGTCTAGCTTCCAATTGTTCCTGGATAGTTATATCATGTTCAATCGCAGCCCATGAACGTTCGAGTTCAACCCAGGTAGTATCCATTTTAAGAATAGTGTCGAAAAGGTTTAAGGCAATGTGCGTTTGATTTGATAATCTGGGTTCAATATTAGGCTGTGTTGGTATAGGGACAGTCATAGAGGAACAGTAAAATAACAAAAACTTCAAGGAGAAATTAAGTGTTGTCTCAATTTGGTCGTATAAAAGAGAATTTATGATTTCGGAAATAAAACGAGGTGCAAATCAAAGGCTTTTTCCCGTAACTGAGTTATATCTTAATAAAATGTATGAGGTGGGAGAAAAACATTTATTTGTCTATGGTGTAAGGCTCCTATCAAGGGAGAATCTCACGTATAAACAGAAGAGGAAAAATGTAAGGAAATAACCCGATGTAGCATAAAATATGTATAGAATTCTGAAAGTGTTGACTGGTCTTACACCTGCTGATAGCTGGTACAGAGGAAAAACAGTAAACAGTTACAGAAAACCAAAATTCATTCGCTATAGTAGTGGTCGTACTAAATTATAAAGAAGCATTCATCAATTAAGATTATGAAATGAAATGAAATATGAGATACAAGAAAACAAACTCATAACACAGTCTTGACGGAATTGAGAATCTTCAAATTTGCTTTGTATTAACTCTCAAAATATAAAACTCTGTTACAATCGACACAAAAAGGTCCAACCTTTTTCTTTTCTTTCTGTGGTATATTTATACAGTTATACAAATAGGATAGAATCTCAATCGTTACAAAATTTCGATTATGACAGGGAGGAGAGCAATCGCACCATTTCTTCTTTTCTGTCTTCACTTGGTGCCAGACGTTTGTCCTCGCACGTGCTCGGTACAGGAGACACATCTTTCAACCAATTGAGATATCAGCCATGACAGTTCTGCTTGACAGCTGGCTTCAAAGAAGTAACATTCTCGGGCTAACTGCGACAGCCTGTCTTCCATCTATCTGTCTATGATGTCAATGGCGCATAATTGCGCGCTTGGTCTAATCATGCATTTGTCTATTTGGACTATGTCCACCATAGTCACCTGGGAAATATCGGCCGAATCTCTTTCCTCTTTTTCCTTTAGATGAAGCGAGATTTTTTCCATATTCATTTGCATCAACATCTCGACATTACCTCCGTTGTCAATTCCTAGTAGATCGCCGTCTATAGAACTAAAGGCTTCTTCTAAAGAATTGGTTATCTTTTTGTCTTGTTTCTTGCCTTCGGCGATGTTATGCTCCCATTATTTTAATAGAATGTTTCCTCTGGTTTGCTCTGAAATGGTGAACCTGGGAGTACTTCCCGAACCCCTATTGTTTGTGGCTATCACACCCTCTTAGAAAGCGACCCGAGCTGCTCCAGCTTCCCTTTCTCTAGTGGATAAGTTCTCCGAAACCTGGTTGACTAGCAAACAGTTGTCCCAGATCGCTTCTACCTTGGCGAGAAAATTTCACTGTGCCGCAGAGACTCTGCTCCGAATCTCAATCGCCTGGGATTTGAACATCCCGATGTTTATCATTCTGTTCTCAGCGATCTCCACCCTAGCCTGTAGCTGTTCGATCAAATCCTTTTGCTGGCTCACTTGCATCTGACCATCCCAGACCACCAGCTGTGCTTGCTCAAGCTTAGTTTTGAGCAGCTCTATCTCGTTTTTATTGGCCAACCTAGCCTGCTCTATTCCTACGCTCACCTGGTCTTTAGCAGTCTCTGTTGTTGTGGCCAGTCTAGCTTCAAGGGTCCTAAAGAGGTGATTTTTTCATTTAAGTTGGTTTTTCAAAAGCCCGACTAAATATTGATTCGCCGAGGCATATGCTCCTAATGTCCATGCTATTTCAGTCACGAACTGTTCATTCTTCTTGTCTTTTCCATCAGTTATAACTTTATATTTCTTGGCAGTTGACTCTCCTTCCTGATAGAATTCCCTTTTTACAACTGCCTTTCTCTTCTTATCGAAGAAAAACTCATTCGGAGGGAGTTCTTCTACCCTTATAGGCCTCAACTCTTCATTGAAGATCCATCCTGCCTCAATATTTCCCTGAGTCGACTGCAAGGGAGTAACTAATGTGATAGGTTCTCCGATCTGCTTCGCTAATTTTCCCTGGATAGTGACCGGACTCTGCTTCTTCGGTGGGTCGGGAGTCTTTATCTCTGCTTTAGGACTCTTAGTTTTCTCTCCCTCGTCCTGGTGTTTTCCTTGATCGGGGGTCACATCCTTAGAGCCTTCAGCGTCTTTTTGTTTCGCCTCCGACGTACTCGGACCCTCACCTCGCAACACTATGGGAAGACAACTGCGTTGATGCTCCTGGAACTTCAAAACATTGGCTCTTTCCTCAGGTACCAAGGTTTGTATCCGAGCTAGAATATCAGCATAGGACCTTGCACCTCGGAAAATGTCATCCGAGGGTGAATTCTCATGCTCAAATATCTTGAGCCTGCAACTGGCCAAATGATTGCTCACGAACCTTTGTGAATCATGCTTCTTGTATTCAATGGAGACCAAATTTAGGTCTTCCAAGGCTGTTGCCTCAGCTTTGGCATGCCCGAAATCTAATAAAAAATATGAATTTAAATGCACAGTAAAAGGTGGCCATACCTTATTTGAATATCCCTTAAGCTCTTTGCTTATACCACCGATTATTGTCTGCCTGGCAACCTCACGACAAGCCAGCTTGTCAGGAATGAACAATGGCAATGCATGCAGGGGAACTGAAGCCCTGAAAACTCTGAGGTATGAAAATTCAACCTCTACATACCAGTATGCTATGCTTCTCAGATTCGTTACTATGTTGTCCGAGATCCTGGGTGGCGGGTGACCAAAAATGGTGACATGCAGGGGCACCATCACCCAGTTAAAGATTTCATACACAAAATTTTTCGCTTTGTTTTCCCATAATTTTGCATGATAAATGTGTATGGGTTCGTCTTCTGCTGGAGTCCAACTCCATCTCATTAAGGGAAATGGTGTCAAAAAACAAACTGCATCGATAATGTATGCAGACATGAATAATGAAGACGCCTTCCCGTTCTCTTTCTGCGCCCGATACTCTGTGACCCGATTGGTCAAGCTATCAGAAAGCATCTTTGCCCAGTCAAAGGAACTGCCTTCGGCGACCCGAAACATTAGAGGCATCCACAGAAGAAAAAAATGTGAGGTGTCCTCTCTCCCATATAACCTGCATGTCATCATGGCTACATATTTGTACTACGGTTCTAAAGAAGAGATTGAATATACGCCGTGGCTATCAGCCCTGAACTTCGCGGTGTTCGAAACCCAATCTTTTATTAAACTGGACATGGTTTTATCATACTGTACGCATTCCTTCTCCTTGAACTCATCCAAGAATTCAGCGCCATATGTGTAGTCGGACTTCGTGGGCAGCTTATACATGGCTTGCAAATGTTTCGACCTGAAAGTCCCGATGGTGACTTTCTGCTCGTTCATGATGGTTCTGGTCGATATGTCCACATGGTCTAATACCCATCGTACCATGTCATAATATGGAAGCAATCGTGGCCTGGCTGCTACTCTGTGCATTCCGGATTGGATGACTATTTTGTACTTGGTGGTTATATCATCTTTTTCGTTGTCACTGGAGTCATCGGAATAATCCACCAATTCTGCCTGCAGAACATCTAAAATGAACGACCAATTCGGGACTGAGTCGATACTTCGAGGTGAAGTATCAACGACATTGTCTGAGCCTTGTCCCAAAACCTCAACATTGGCTTTGGATGCTTTTTGCGGAGCCATGGATGGAGATTGCGTTTTGGCTCTTCTGCGATAGAAATGTGTATACATACAAAAGTCAGCTGCTCAGAGATAATGTGCTCTGCGTTATATGAAATGCATTTGTTATAATGAACCACAGCTCTTATATATATTTGAAAACTCGGTACCTTTCAGAACAAGTCTGTCAAATCATATTTAGAAATAAATTTTTCTATAAAAATCCGATCTTATATTTATCGATTTACCCTATTTCCTCATTAATGTCATCAATTTTGGCATTTTAAAAAGTCAGTTGGCATATGGAAAGAATAAGGATACCTCGTGAATCGTGCAAGCATCGAAACACGGGATATGTATTGATTTAGCTTAATTAATCCGGTTTTACCAATGTTAATCAATATTTCGGTATTCATTATATCGGGGATTTTACTTTAACACTTTGAATCTCTAACACTCGAGACTGCAATGATCGATTTTGGTAAATAAAAAGGTAATCGTGATTTGGGGCTCAATTAATTTCATAATTATTATATTCGCTATATTGCGACTCGGAGCTTCGAAAATAAGTTTCCGAGAGGTTTGCATGTCGAGCTGCGAAATCGCGAGCTCGCGATAACATGACTTAATTAAAGGGAAGATAAACTCGGATTAAGTGATTGATTAATTACGTTTATATTCTTATCGTGATTTCGCGAGTCGGGATTTAGACAGTGTAACTTTTGAAAAAGAAAACGTCGAGTGGCGAATTGCCGACAGAACTTTTACCATGGTTTAGCTTTTACTTTTAACCATGACACTGGTTACTAAAATAAGGACTTCGTGTTCTCGGCTATCGGGGCTATGAAAATAATTTTTTTGGGTTTAGTGAACGTCGAGGTGCGAAACCCCGACGACGTTTAATCGTGGGTTAGGGAAAGCTTTACCCTCATTACTGTCTTGAGTAAAAAATTAAAACGATTTCGTTGTTTCGTAGCTTGGGGCGTGTGAACTACATGACTTATAGTATCCAACCTACGAGATCCCGAGGTAGAACAAAAGAGGAAACATTTTTACGAAAGCTAGGACTCACCTCAAGAGTACAATAATCATCGTTGTTTGCGTTGATAAAGTTTCAGAGATTTTGAAACCACAGAGGGAAAAAACGAAAACCATCCTTCGATTTCAAGCATTAAGAATGAAATTCGTGACGGGCTAAAAAAAAAACAAAGGCGGCTCCAACAGAGGTTACGGAAAGCAATGTCCATTTCTCTCTGAAAAGTGGCACCAGCATTTATCAGTCCAAAAGGCATTTTTTTGTAGGCATAAGTGCCCCACGGGGTACGAAAGGTGGTTTTAAGTTGGTCTAAAGGGGACATAAGGGCCTGGTTATAACCTGAGAAACCATCTAATAAAGATAGTTTTTCAGAACCAGACACATGTTACAGAATTTGTTCCATTGGAGGAACAAGGTAGTTGTCTTTACCAGATGCTCGATTTAAATTCGAAAATTGACACAAAGTCGAAATTATCCACTCTTCTTCCTTACAAGGACTAATTTAGATACCCATTGAGTATGCCTAACTGGAAAAATTATCTTTGCGGTAAGTAATTTATTTAGTTCCCTTTTCACGGTAGGCTCCAATTTAGGATGCATTTTCCTCAATTTTTGTTGGAAAGGTTGAGTCTGGGGTTTCATAGAGATTACATGTTGTATGAAGTTTGGGTCGAAAGTTTTTAGATCGTCGTACTTCCAAGCAAATACATATTTAAATTCTTTGAATAATTTTATAAAAGCAGACCTTTCTTGTTCAGAACACTCCTTTCCCAGATTAATATTTTGAGGATTATCTCGTGTTCCTAAATTTACAGTTTTGTACAACAAAGATGAACTATTTGTTTTGCAATTGACTACCCCTCTAAACTTGTCATGTAGGTCATAAAATTTCTCTAATCTCACAACAGGTTTGGGGATATAATTTACCATCTCGAATGATGATTTTGTATATCGAGGATCGGATATTACCGTGAAGTCTCAGAGATTCTCATCGTGAGTGCTTTCATAAATAACTGCATCTTGGAAGATGTCTTCCATATGCAAAAAAATTATGATCTGTTGATCATACTCAAATACTCTCCAGTTTTTTATATTGTCTGGAATCAATGGCCTGAATAACAGTTCGACCGAGAATGCATTAGGAGAAAGAACTTTAACAGGAAACAATTTAGAAGCAACATTGGCTAGTAGATCAACTTCTGAATTACTCATCCTATGAATGGAATTTATATTAAATGATATAAATTTGTTCATTAAACCCCATACCTCGGTTTGGTGATTCTTCAGATGCAGTGACAAACAATGTATTGCATTTCTTACATGTCTGAAGTTGTTAGGAAAAATATTGGGTTGAGGCATTCCCCTCAAAAGTGTAGGGAAATAATCTGCACATGACACCTTCGTGTTCGACACTCCAGAGTCTAACGACTAGCATAAATTTCTTGATTTGATCCTCAGCTGATTGCTTCGAATATGGATCAAATTTGGGAAGCCATTTCTCTGGATGTTTAGGCAATGGATGTTGGGGTCCAGGCACAGCCACAGCATCTTGATCAAGCCAAGGTCTAGTAGGATTATTTTGGTTTTCCATGGGAGTTGGTGGAGTCGAAGGTTGAGAAGGTTCAGATGAATAACTACCTTCGTCCAAGGATTCACCTCCCAAAGAAGGTGGAGAAGAACTAGGTGGGAACGGTGGGATACCAGATCCTCCAACACCAAGGATAAGTGCTTCAGTAGGATTGGTAATATTATCCCCTAAAGTGTTTCTAGGCAGACCAATTCCCTGAGGTTGTTCTTGAAGATTTGTAAAATCAAGGGGTTGATTAAGTTGTCTACCGGGTTGCCTGATTCGAGATAAAGCACTTTGAGTTCTTACAAGTGGTTGGCGGACAATTTCTTGGATGTCAATCCCTTGAGGAATTGGTGTCACTGGTTCGACGGGAATGTCAGGGGTATCGTTTGAGGTAGTAGTTGTTTCAAGTGTAACGTTGGTGTCGGAGAGACTACGCATTATGAGAGGAGAACGATTATTCGGAGGGGTCTTGCGACCTCCATGTGCCATCAATTAATTTCAATCCCTCCTTCTAGCGCCATTTGTTGACGAGCGCAAGTGACACAATGTCAACTAGAAGGTTAGATCCGGTCCGAGTTTGTCTAATTAACCCAATCCATTTGGTATGATCTAACCTGACGGGTTTAATGGTTATGTTAGCCAACTAGGGTCCTAAAAACTATGAAAGGAAATAAACTAATCTAAAGCTACAATATTAACAATTAATATTTTAATCACAAATGCACAACAAGACTATTTATATACAATGATGATATACAATTTGCAAAGTTTAAACAAAGATTTGTGAAAGTGGTTGTTTGAGCTGATGTTTTTTAACCGACTAAGTGAAAGCAAAACCTATTGTAATGAACAAAACTATCAAACTATTGAATAGTGAATGAATATAATCGTAATGATTTGACGAAAAACAGACAAAGCTAATTAATGTTCAGATAATGCAATTATTATTCATCCATAAATGATTTAAATAAATAAATAAAACAGACTAACCTCTAGCTGATCAGCAAAACTGAGTTTGTCTTTTTGTGTTGTTTGAGCTCCTGCTTGTCATGCATTAAAGGGAAACCTATGATAGAACAACCCTAGTACTTCAAGAATAAATTCAAAGAGGTGTTTGATGTTTTTGGAGTGAATTTATAAGAGCAAAAAGACACAAAACTATTTTTTCTATGATCTTAAGATAATCAATAGCTGAAGACAAAAGAAATCTCAATCCCAGGTATTGATATTATCAACCATTCAATTTTAAAAGTAAACTCAGAAATGATTAAATAATTGATTGATCACGAATACAAAATGAACCAACATATCATGGACAACATTCAAATAATCATCGATATGAAATATCATGTGAAGACAAGGATAAATCTAAATAGACAGAAATGATAACTCATAGCATAGAAATAACAGGAGAATGCAATGGAATAAGCATTGCACAATTCACACAGGTCTAAAGCCAACAGTGAATTGCTTTCCCATATCAATTCCCCAAAAATTACATGTCCATGTTGTAGTCCCAAAAAAGTTGTCCTTAACACTAAACAACAACCACTATTTAAACTTTTCTTGGATCAATAACCTCTTGTCATATAAGATAGAGGATAATCCCTGAAAATAAGTTTTCTTTACAAAAATAGGATAACAAAGGAATACTCCTGTAGGAGTCCTTACATTAAAAAAATATTACATAAATGACATTCTTTTATCAAAATAAGCAATTACTAAGCTATTGAAGGCATTAATCCATGATTTATTCTCCTTGAAAATAGCATCATAATTTTTGTCTTCCCAAAAATGATAAAACGAAATTGAATTTTAGATAACAATAAAAACTAATATTCACAAATATACTGGCTATAGAATCTCACGATTATGTAGCTAGTCTTAAATTAAAAACACAATCAAAATAAATCTATCTATTTTATTTTTCCAACAGAATTAAATCAAAGAGAATCAAAACAATTCTTTACCATTTCAGAGATTAGACAATGAAGCATCTGATAAGTCTGAATTAATGATAGTGTTGAAATTCGTCGTGTTCTTGATAATCACATTACCAACGCGTTTAAACCTTTTGTTTTCCCTGTCAGCGTTCGATCGAACGCATGCTTTTAATCCTTCATTTTCCTTCTCAAGCAAAGAGTTTCGAGCTACCATATGGTTTAACTGTGCTTGGAGATAATGTATATCCCTGTAGTATCGTTCGACCCAATCAAGACAATTTTCACAGTGTACATGTGCTATGGTAGGTAGAGGCTAAGTGTGTTTTGCAGAGGGCATTTTGGTCTGTTTTGCAACTTGCTTCAGATCGTGGCGTATACCAGCGAAGCCTTCTTGATTTTTTTAGGAACGGAGGTAGCTCAGAAACAAAATCATATTGTATCTCTTCAATACCAGTTTCATTCCCAAGGAACTGGTCATCTACATCCTCTTGTGCAAGAAACTTATCGATTTCATCCTCGGACAAGTGATCATCAACCTCGATCACTGGGATCGAGCTCAGATGATCTCGCTGGCGATTTCTCACACTTCTAGATATAAGTCTACCTGGTCTCTTGTTTGTGAAATTTAAATCCAAATTACTCTGTTCCTTATGCTTGCGATTTTTCTTGACAATCGATCTGTTAAAAACACTTTGAGTCAGCTCAACAGTAGGAGTAGAAGAAACTCTATCCTTTAACACATCTATAACCTCCTCTAATGATTTTATGAGCATGAAATCATATTGTGGCTTTTTCCCAAAGGGTTCTGAATAGAAATAGAGTTTCATTCTGTAGTCTCATGGACTTCTCATGGATTAACACACAAGTTTTTGATAGCAAGGTTAGATATACAGGGGATGGGGTTTTCATTGAGGTGGAGAGGTGATTCTACTGTGTTCTTGGGTAGGGTAAGTTTATTTCTTAACAAGAAATCTTCCTAAGTATCCCAATCTTGGATAGATACGAAAACACAACGATTCGAATAATATCATGGTGAAAAAATCTCGACAATGGGTTAAAATTTTGTCTCTGATAAAGTTTAGACATTTTCTGCAGACTCATAAATAGATAGAAAGGAATATTTAACTTGAACCCTAGACAAATCATCAGCAGGCATATGTGATACAAGAAAACTAAGCCATATCTTCCCTCACAAGTTATGATTTTCTTAAGAATTATAAGCAGGTCGTGCCATCGGGTTTTGATGAGAGTAATTGGTGTACCTTTTGGGCAGCACTTCGATTTCTTAGAGACCATAAGAAAATTCCAGGGGACGCCCTCGATTTTGGCATTTTTGAACCATCATTCTCCCTCCTAGGATAATCAAGTGGCTTGTGCTACGGAATCCTCGTTTGCTTCAAGCTGAAGATCCTCAATCTTAGCTTTGGAGCCATCAAACGACTAGGCGAAAGCCTGTGCAACGGCTAGGTTATAACCCTCAGATTGCCTGATGAAAATTTCCCAGCCATGTGCCACAATATCGCCTATGGCATCGTCCTGAGCGAGGAGGGCTTGCGAGCCATTGGGTTCAATTCTTACCACCGGAGTCATGGGTACTATCACATAGACACAGTAAGGGAAACAAGAGGTAGATTTCGCTTTCCAATACACAAACAGTAGGAAGAGGTCTGTAAAACTGGGAGAGGCCCGATACCTAAGGACTCGGAAGGTTATCATACTTGGCAATTTGAGCTTTGAGTGGCTAAGAACCAGAGGATACGAAGGATAGTAAACCACTCTATGCAATGAACACTAAACCCAAAACACCACCACTTACATCTTCCAAAAATGAATGTGTGTATGAGTTATGCAGGACCATAGGGTGATGTGGAATGTAGGTACGTCAATCCTGTACCGAGGTGATAAGATTGTGATACGACTGGTAAGAGCAAGATTCATATTTCAAATTTAACCCAAGATTCTGCGCAATCAAGCATATCAAATGTAAAAATCATTTAATCAACCACAGAAAAGACTCAATTATACCTCCCAAAGTGAATATATCAATGGTAATGGATCAACAAATAAAAAGATTAGCTTACAAACTTTAAGGTTTATAAACATATAGATGCCCTTTAGGTGTAATCCCTTTAGCAAAAGAAACAAAGAAATCACAAAGTGTATGATGATTACCCAAGCCAAAATTTTGTTATAATTTCATGCTTTCAGTCATGAAATTAAGCAAAACAAACGATAGATAAAAAACGAAAAACTCTTCTACTCAGGTAAGCCAATGAACCTCCTCAAAGCCAAAAGATAGAAAAGTTTGTAAGGAGAAGGGGGCAGCTACAGAATTTTTTTTTCCCTTAGTGATAATTTTTATTATGATAAAATTTGACAAAAATTGTTGGTTGCCAACAAAATGACAACTCATAAAGTAGTGATCTTGAACTTGAACTTAGCGATTGATATATAACCATTAAAATACCAACTTTATTATATAATTAATCAACTTCATTATGCAATATATAACTAACTTCACATATTTTAATTTGATTGAAATTAAAATAAAAGTATTTGAAAAATAAAATTGAGGAGAAAATTTACATAATTCTTTTTTA
>JASDQU010242924.1:110868-126065 GCA_032191745.1 Picea mariana
GCACTGCGATCCATTCTAAAACCAACGAGAAAAAACCAATTAACACCATAGAACAGATCAAATCAAGACCAAACTTTGAGCACAATCTAGATAATTATAGGAATGGGGAGCCATTAGAGAAGAACCCATTGTACCCTTCCTACCTAGTCCTAATCACCCTTCTAGAGGCTTAGAAAAGAACCCAGAAAAACCTCTCAAATCCAAACCACATATAGAGCATCTAACACACAAGACTAAGTACAAGTCCTACCAAAATATCTTACCGAAGGATTGCATAGCGGACCTCCCACCCATCGCACACCATGGCTGTTGTTACGAGGAAAATCTCTCTATGGCATGGGATAAACCACAACAGACGGAATGACACGCAGAAATCAACTCTAATCCTAAGTATGCTATATAAATGAAATTCTAACAAGACAAGTTTAAGAGTCTACCTCGTCCGAACGTTCGATGAAGGCCAGCGTTGAGCACACAACTCAAAGCTTAATACCTGCAACTTTTCCTCAACAACCAATATATGCAATCATATGGTGATAATATATAATGTTAGCATATAGATTAACATAATCCATTAACATACATGACAAATATTCCCATGGAATAATAATTCAAATATTTGCAAGATATCAATTGGACGAGAAAATAGTATTTCTATTAAAATGATCAGCATAAGTATATAGGTGACAAACTTCTGTAACGACACATATCGGAACCAAGAAACTAAGTCCCTCCAACTGGGACCCCACCACTTCAATCCTCCACCAAAGGCAAGCTCAAATAAAGGAGATAATGAGGTTCTCCATCACAAAGAAGGGAGAGCTTGGGGGCTGAACGATGAGTTTAGACTTTCAAGGATAAAGGTATGCATAATCAATGTGAAGTGAAATTTATCCAGAGCATATTTTCTCTCAAAAGTTGAATTCTCTCCTCCTTCCAAGGCTTGGATATGGCTCAATTTATAGCATTCAAATGGATCTGAAGGGTTGAGTTGGAGTGTTTCCAATATATGGAAGGTCGAGGATCATGGATCTCGTGATGTGACATGAAAACCCGACATAATTTTTAATTTTGAGCACCAAACCTGATGTACGCGGGCTGTAGTGAAGAAACCTGCGTATACGCTTGTTGTCTAACTGGTAGGATGTGTATATGTGGAAAAATGTGTTTTTTTGGCTTTGGAAGGTAAAAAAGGGGACTTCAAGTCTGCATAGGGAAATGGAAAGGCCATCCAAGAAAGTTACATGGGGTGAGGAAAATTTTTCTATAACATATTCCCCCTAATGTGTGAGGTTAGAGGAGTATATATGATGGCCGAAATACATTATGATTCCCAGAAGTGGAGTAATAGAGACTCAGTTGGAAGTGCTAGTTACTCATGAGAATATTACAATCCATAATGACTTTGTACACATGGCTGCCGATCTAAATGACACTGCAGATCCATGTGGAAATATACCAAATAGTTGTTCATGGCCATGAATTAGACAATACAAAGTAGACACATGCCATAGGCTCTCATAGTCATGAACAAGGCCCAGTGGAATCTAGTGTCAAAATTAATATGAAGATATTTGTATACAATGGAGTACAATCTGATCTCCCATGATCATTGAAGTCATATAGGTATTGGTCCAATGAAAGAAAACAACAAAATATGAATGCTACTACTGTACGCTAGAGGTCTTCTACACTATCCATTGAAGGTGCAAGTCTACATCATGTGAATAGAGGAGTTGATGTCGAACACAATGAGACTTCTTTTGATTACCGGTCATTAAGGTATACCGTCAATAAACGTGAGAAAACCTATCGATAATTAAAGCAGGTATCAAGGCACCAAGTACATTCTTACAAGTGTGAATAAGGGTGTTGAGGTTGAACACTTGAATAATCCATCGATCATGAAGCATTGATGTATTCCCAATTGTCGATGGCGGGAGAACCTGCCACTTATGACTACAAGCCTCTAGGTACTCATAGGACTCTAGGTCTCATTTCCAGAATAGATGAGTTGAATTTTATGGAAGGAGATTCGTTGAAAAGAGAGCATCAGTGCATCTCTCATTAGTCAGCATGAGGTGCAAAGCAATATCTTTATGTTTACGAGGAGCTTAGACGAATAGGATGTTCACAAACCAATGACCTTGTGCGTATTTCGCATGCACGAGATGCAAGTAGTGCACGAAAATACCCTCTGAATAACAACCAATAAAGAAGATTGTCGACAAAGGCGAGGAAACCACCAATAAGGATAATGGAATCCAAGACACTACACGAATCCCAAGGTGTGAATAGATTTATTTTTGTTGAACACAAGGGATACTCCCCAGTCAACGACCAATGAGGATATGTCGACTATTGGGTTCAAGGTTACCTACCTATAATGAAAGTAGGACCAGGGTACGTGGTAGGAATACAACTTCATGTGACTTTGAGACACAATGAGGGTATGACCGACATGAAAAGTCAAGAGTTTTGAGAAATGGGATACGCATTCTTATACACTTCCTCTGAACAAGAGCATGAGACATATGGATAACTCGTGAAGCATAGAATTGATGATGAAACTTCGTGATGCATGAGGCATAAAAAAACTCTCCATAGGGATTGGAAGAATAACTAGTCTGAGGAGTAAACTCTAAGTAACAAGCTCATCTTCCTAAGGTCACGGTAAACCCAAAATTTGGATGATAGTGGAATCAAAATTTTGTGCTCTATTCAAAGGCGACACCACTGCTGTCGATATGAGATAATATTATTTTCCTGACCATCTTTTTTATTTTTTCATAGGCAAAGAAATGCTATGATACAAGAGAGGAAACACGTGTCGCAAGTAAGCAACTAGCTCCAAATAGTGGAACATACCTATTCTCAATGCAAGGAAGTGCATGCGAGGCATGTACACTCAGGGGGATGTTTCCTCTTAGGGTACAGGGTGTCAAGCTACAAAGGATATAAACAAGGCTCTGCTTGGCTAGTGATGCAAATTGCTGAGGTAAGAGGCTTATAACGAGAAAGTGAGAACCGAAAATAGGCTCAATACTTCAAGCAGGAGGATGGGATGCTGTTACAAATTTACTCCAAAGAATGTCCTTTTTCATAGATTTAGTCCCCTAGGCCTGAAAAAAGTATAAAATAATACCCATGAGAACTCTTCTAGCCAATGTTAACTAGAGTATTCATTTTTCGTAAGTAGTCTACTTGGTCCGAAAAAGGGTTAAACTTACACCAAATAGACATTTTTTCAAAGCCATTTTAACGAGTGTGAAAGAGACAAGTTCACTCGACAATCTTTTTGCTTTTTAGAGAGCCGGAAAAGAGCTTAACCAAGACTCAGGGGGGAAGTCTCATAGGTGAAGGTCATAATTCTTGTGAGTAAGAATATGAGGTTCGAACGCAAAGTCATATCATAACTATAAGGAACTCTTGTTCCTATGGAATAACTTCTACATGGGCACCAAATGGCACAAAGGTTCTAACTAGAGTACCCATGTTAGGTAAGCCTCTACCACTTAATAACGACATTTCTAGTAGCAGTAAGAAGGTTCAATGTCACTAATAAATGGGTTTGTTAGTAAGGTATATAGATCACAGTCATAGGACAATGCAAGAATGAAAAATGGAGTGACAACCTATCCTATATGCTAGTGAAAGAAAATACCTGCTAAAGGCACGAACAGGCGGTATGACGCTAGAAACCACAAAAAACAAATCCTGGAAAAAACCACCAAAACCAACTCTTTCCACTATACTATTAGTCCACAAGGTCAAAAAATCAGCCCAACCTATATGAAGTGGGTAAAAAATATCTACTAATAGTAAAAATAGACCATTTTACCATACCATTTGAGTTTTTTCACCCATAAAGTGCATTTTAGGCCATTTTGCCCACGATATTCAAGTGTCAATTGCGGGAGCTATGATCAATGGAATTAACAACCGTCTGGACCAAGTAAGTGACCTTCCCCTCCTCTTCATTTCTAGTGGTTTAAAATTCAAATTTAGTCCTCATTTTTTGAGTTTTAGAGGGCATAACATGTAGACTAGGGTGTATGCAGTTGATAGTTCATCGGGTCGCGTACATGCCTCCATGTATGCAGGAAAATCAAAGCCTACCCGCATATATGCGTCCCTATACGCGACTATTATCATGTTATCCCATGCACAAGTCCGTAAACAACTTTTTTGACAAAATTTAACTCAAAAATGACTTTCCTTTGGTAGGATGGTGATTGAATGGAGGGAGAGGGAGCATGAAGAGGTAGATGCAGTAGTGGAAAGGGATGCAGGGGACAAAATAGATTTAAAAATATGTGGCATTTATAAATTTTGGGCTCTCAAAGGAATGAGGGCTCAAGTAAGCTTACTCTAGATGCTGGTAAACTATTGGGATCCGGAGACAGAGGCATTCAATCTTGATGGGAAACCATTAAGGATTGAAGTGGACGACATATATTTTATCACAGGATTGTCTCGTCGAGGCAAGGTAGTGAATCTCAAGGCCCAGGGGGTTGGGGGTGGTGTGACAATGGAGGAGTACATTTCCACCCACTGTGTTGCAGGCAGAGATAAAGTAGGGAGCCAACTCCCAATTAGGGAGATCGATAACCTGATCTTAAAGATCATTGTACTTGTTCTTACATGGATCTTTGGGTCGGCCTCGTTGCACCAGGCCTCAAGGCCACTCATGTTCTATGTGGTGGAGTGTTTATGACCCACTGTTTATGACTAGTGTACCTCACTACTGGCTAACATGAAGAGCCAATTGACGGATTGAAAACAGGGAAGAAAGATCAACTTTATATTTTCATCTATTTTGTGTATTTTTTTCTTTGAGTGGGTTCTATACTTGAGCCATAGAGTAGATATTATTCTACATGGACCGCACGATCAAGCCATGTCATGGTGGACTGATGTGATGAGGTGGCTGGGAGGTGGTAGGGTGCCAACAACCTACAATGATGAGTTCTTTTTCTGGTGGCATCGACAAGTCATAGCCATTGACGACTACTCTTATGCTGGGATCAACTACAAAGGGGATCCAAATATGCCTTTGACACCAGGTTCCGTCTACGATGATATTGGTAAGACATGTTTTTATATATTCAATTTGTTTGTGTTTTTTCAAAAAGAAAAAAAAATGAAAATATTTTGTATGGTATCAAGTATTAACAATTGCTTTGTCACGTAGATGTAGGTATGCGATGACCAGAGGGAGCCCCACGACATCGGCAAAGGATATGGGGAGATGAGCATGCGGGAGGAGATGTAGAGAGAGTGTTGCAGAATGTGCAGGGGAACCTATCTCGATTGATGCACATGATTTATATGTTTCAAGTGGAGGATCTGCCAGAGGATGTGCAACGACAGGTGGTGGGTGTTCCTTGTGCATGTGTGCGACTCTTCCGACGTTTCGAAAATGTCGTAGTGTGCTATCATGATACACATCCAATGCCACAAGCGTAGATTCTAGGGTTATATATATATATTGAACATATATGTATTTTGAGGGTGTGAGCCCCATTTTGTACTATGACACCATATTTTTTGAAAAGATGAAATATAAAAAATTTGGTCTTCAACTTTACTTATATATGTTACAATGTGTACATGCATGATTGCATTTTATTTACTTTAATTATGTGACAAATTCCAATCTAAAACATAATTAGCATATGCATCAGATACATGATTATAACTTCTAGGTATGTGATTATAAGTAAGAAAATCAAAGTATCGTTCCAAAAGTCGTACCTGTAGGAATCATCGGAGTAGAGTAGGGTCTCACACATGATAACTATCGTTTAACTGACATACGACTAACTGGGAGTCCAGGCGAACCTCTAAAGTCCGAACACCATGTGAAATGGTGTCGTGTAATAGTTCTATAAAGACATTATACTCAACCACATTATTCGTTGATGGCTCCAGACAGACGCCACCTGAAGACACCAGTTGGCCCTCGGATGAGTAAATGACCCAAGTGGAAGAAGCCATGTTTCATGTATGACGAATGGCACCGTTTGTGAATCCTAAGTAAACTGAAGACTCAGTTGACATCTACCAACCAAGGGAAAACTTGATAAGAAAGCTGATGACACAAAGGAAAATATTTATATACATTAAGATACACTAGTATACAAAGAGTCACACCCAATATTGAGGGATCAAGCATAATATATTTTAAGGTAGAGCCTATTTCTGGGCTCATCCAACATATTCCCTTCATAATCTTCCAATTCATAGGCTCCTTTATCTAAAACACATCGCACGATATAAGGACCGTGCCACATGGCGTTGAAATTGCCTACCCCCAACGGTTCTTTGGCTTGGTCATACTGGAGAACCAAGTCACCCTCAACATACTGTCGAGGACAGACAGACCTATCATAATGAACCTTAACACGATTTTTATTCGCTTCGATAACCGTAGAGGCATCTCAACATTTCTTATCTAGATGCTCTAGGTGCACAAGGCATTCTTCATGATCAAATGTGTCAGGTAGGATCTCAATTGCAAGTTTGAGGGAAGGGATTTTGCATTCAATCGAAAAGATCGACTCCATGCCATGTACCAACTGAAAAGGAGAAAAACCGGTGGAAGTATTTACCAAGGTTAGATATTCCCAAAGCATAGGGTAAAGCATTAGATGCCAGTCATATTTAATACGACTGACACTTTTTTGCAAGATGGTCTTGAGATATTTATTCACCGCCTCTACTTGTCCATTTTCCTGGGGATAATAAGGGGAAGAATGGTCGTGCTTAAACCCTAGTTTTGATGCTAACTCCTTCATCATTTCATTCTAAAAGTGACTGCCATGATCAGTGAGAATATCCTTTGGGATTCTGAACCGGGCTATAATTTGGTTGAATACGAAGAATATTGTCGTCTTACCATCAGATTTAATGGTAGGCATGGCCTCTGCCCATTTAGTGAAGTAATCCATGGCCACAATAATATGTTGATGCCCCCCAACCGAAACTGGGTTACAGTCCATAAAATATACCCCCCACTTGGTGAAGGGACCGACGGTGATGACTGGGTGAAGAGGGTCTAGATGCAAGTGCATTTTTCGAGAAAACACTTGGCAAGGGTGACACTTCTTGACCTCTTCAACACAATATTTAAAAATTGACAGCCAAAAATAACCGGCTCACAAATTTTTTTGGGTTGTCGCAAGCCTAGATAGATGACCACCACAAGCCCCACTGTGATAGTCATTGAGAACCGACTCAATTTTCTCGTGAGTCAAGCAACGACACAAAATATTATCTACTCTTTGACGATACAAAGTGTAATCGATGATAAGGTAGTTTTTTTCTTGATGATGTATACATCGTCGATCGCCTCTCGACAAATGTTGGGATAACTTCAAGGTTTGAAGATAAATTAGCATGTCTCCATACTAGGGGTCCAAAGATGAGATAAGGAAGATATGGTCATCTGCGAATGAATCGTCATGAACAATGTCCTCATCTAGTCAAGGGAAGTTTGATATGAACTCGACAAAAAAATAATGATTTCTTAGACTTTGAAAAAGAAAAATCGAGATCAAATTCTTGCAAAATAACAATCTATTTATTGTATCTTCCCCCTATGATACGCCTGGTAAGGACGTATTGAAATGGATTCATATCTGCAACTACGGTAGTTTTGCAAAGTAATATATAATGTCATAATCTTTGAAATGCATGTACGACAACCAAGGCTAGTTTTTCTACATGAGAGTATTTAAGCTCAGGACCAACTAAGTTTCGAATGATATAGTAGATAATGTGCTCATGGAGCTCATCGTCCTCCTGAACCAGAACCATACCAACCACCCTTTCAGATGTGGTGATATAAATCAAATGCTCTGAAGGATTTCTTAAGAGCATCAAAGGATTCCTGGGCTCGCTCATCCCATATAAACAAAGTATCCTTCTTCAAAAGATGCATGAAACCCTTAGTTAAATTGGCATAGTTCACTATGAACCGACGCAATAAGTTAGACTTCCCCTATAAACCCTGAAGTTGTCACATGTTGCGCGGGGGAGGTAATCTAAGTATTGCCTCAACATTCATAGGATTCACCATGATCCCATGCTTAGAGACTAAGAATCCTAAGAGACGACTAGACCTAACGCAGAAGATGCACTTCTGAGGGTTCAAACAGATACAGTAGTAACAACATCTCTCAAATACTAATAGAAGGTGAGTGGAGTGATCTACTCTCTTGCGAGAGTGAGCAGGGAGATCATCAAGGTAAGCTTCGACAATATGTTTGAGATCGTGAAAAGAAAAGTTCATGGCGCATTGGAAGGTTGCTCTAGCATTTTTAAGACTGAAAGACATTTTTCAGTATGAAAAAGTACCCCAAGGACAAATAAACGATGTCTTGTGTTGATCCTTGGGTTTGATTTGAATTTGATTATATCCTGAAAATCAGTCAATAAAAGGAAAAAATTCGCTTCCTATGCATTCATCAAGAATCTGGTCGATGATAGGAGTTGGGAAGTTGTCCTTGGGACAAGCCTTGTTCAGGTCTCGAAAATCCATACATACGCGGATGGTTCCCTATTTCTTATTCACGGGAACGAGGTTGGACACCCATTCGGTCAAGGGAACAGGGTATATGAAACCAACATTAAGTAGCTTCTTTACCTCTGCCTTATTAGCAGGGGCCTTCCTAGGATTAATAGCTCTAATACGTTGTCGAACATGTCTAGCATCTAGATAAGTCTTGATCTCATATTCGATAATGATGGGGTTGATCCATGGCATCTCTTCGTACAACCAAGCGATCACGCCACAAAATTCTTTGAAGAGATCGGTGTAGATATGAATTTCTTCAAGAGAACAATCCACACCGATATATAAGTTCTCAATTTTTCCAGGAATTTGAGATATATTGCTTGTGATGGTAGGAGAAATATTCGCCATGTTTCCTTCGGCATAAATACCATGCGTATCTAGCGGAACCAAAGCATGACCGACCATATCACTCAAGGTAGATCTAAAGTCATCCTATTCAATCCTAACAAGTTCTAGGAGGAAATAGGAGCGATGATTCTTATTGTCCCAAGACCTATCAGGACCATACATGACCTCTAAGATGGCTTCATCCGAAGGTAAAGTATCGTCAAGGAAATCATCGAACAAGATGATTGGGTGACCCATACGGGCTCTAGAAAGGGATCCTCCTCGTCCATCTGTGAGGAGAAAGGATCCAGGTCAATAGCAGTGCTAATAATAACTTGATATGCAACCTCTGTCGCTGAGAGTGGCATCACCATCCCAATGTGTGACTTACCTTCGCATGACATAGTCGGGGAAGGTAGCATCCAAGGGTCATTGAAATACAAAGTACGGAAAGGAATAGACCTCATCGATGATGAAGACTTACTGGAAATGGCATGAATGTGATGGATTGGTACCATGAAATCAAATCTACCCATGAGAGAGGAATACATTCTGACACCAACATTCTCGATTTCTTGCTGAGAATTATCAATCACTGGGATCGAAGGTTCAACTAATGCATCTAGCATGCGCAAAGGACAATTGATTAATCGTCACTATTTTCCCTTTGTGAGGAAAACCTAAAGTGTGGAAAACAGACACCATGACCGCGATCATGGCATAAGTCCAATTACGCCCTAGTAGTGAATTATAGTCAAGTGGTGCATCAACCACCTCGTCATCAACCTCCACTGTCTTTCCACCTAACTGGACCGGAAAAGTGGGAAGAATTATGTGGGTTCGAAATGAACGTCCATCAAATGCGGTCAACATAGTCATAGATTAGGATAGAGTCGAAGAGCTAATGGATTTCCAACAGGTTAGGGACATCACGCACGTTGCGACACCTTCATTAATTACAATGCGTTTGATGGTAATTTTCGTGTACTCCACATGTACTTGAAAGGCCACGTGGTAAGGAAAGCGAGGTATAACATCTGTGACGTCAAACTTGATAACCTTTGAGCCACACGGGTCTAGAGCCCCTAAAGCAGATAACAAGGCATTCCTTTGTGAAGGACACATTTTGAGCACCTCCAAAGCTAACATCGCATAATGGGTTTAACCTAGATCTTCGACAATGGAATAGTTCTAGGAAACTCTGACATTTGGATTGTGGGTAGAGAGTTTTAGTACTCCTTTCGAAATACGAGGTATAGGTTACGAATTTTCGATCTGCAAGGGTGTTTCTGGAGGAGGGGAAGAATATGGACCTGTAACATTCTATGAAGAACCGTACTTATGAGATTGAGTGGCTACATCAATCTGAGACTTGACCATATTAACACATAGATGGCCACCTTCATGTGTCGAGGGGTTTTGACTCCCGCTTGATGTATTTACAGTGTTGGAGGACCCCGAAGCCATGTTATGATTATGCGGAAATGGATTGGTCAGCACAAAGGGTGGTTGTGATAAGAGCCTTGAGGCTTCCTTGATTTTGGGGCATAGGTTGGTAATATGATCATCTTTACAAAGTTTACAAGGAAACTTCACCTTTCGTTTTTCTTTCTTGCCCTCACCAACATTATTATTCTATCTATCATTGTTAGTGTCGTCCTTGGATTTGCTATTATTTTTCCCACCCTTGCGATTATTATCTCGTCCTTTATTTCTATTCCCTCCTGGTTGCTGGTTACCATTTGGGTTGGTCGACGACTGTACAAAATGCACATTCACTGACTCAGTGGGAGTGGAGGACAAATTCGAATCTTGTCCTGCTACAATCTGGTTTAGAGACAAATCCTTCAACTGGTTCGTCACTAATTCTGTAGACTTAGCATTTTCAGAGCCTATGATGCCATCAGCATGAGGCCTAGGATTTTGTCTAGGGTCATAATTCGACCGCAGTGCGTCAGGAAGAATTTCATACAACATCCCAGACTGAGCATATATGAGGTCCAATTGTTGGGCTTTGAAAATAGGTTCTTCCTCAAATGTTACTCTGGATGTAGAAACATTCTTCAAAATATAAGGAAATAAGGACATAAGGAACCACTCCAACAGAAACTATGGAGGAATGTAGGCTTTAATCAACCTCTTCCGTCTAGGCCACTTTTGGATATGGTTTGAGATATGCATGGCCTTATCTTGGAAAAAGGCCGACAAAAGTTCTATGCTGAAATCATAACGAACCAACAACTGGAAGTGGTTGAGAAAGAACAAAATCATATGATTAAAGTTTCTGTACGTTCCCCCTCGGTAGCTCAATGCACCATTTCACAGTGACCCCCATGAGGGTGCGTTGAAATAGCCTCAAACAAATAGAATAGTCATTAAGAGAATTGGATGAGAACCAAAGATGAAAAGTAGTAACATGATCACCTGAATCCTCGCCAATATTTCCCTCGAATTTTGGAATGTCTAATGGAAGCTTAGTGGGGACGGGGGCCCATGATGGATCGTGACGCATCGGGTCATTCATGAATATCGACAAATCTGGAAAATTAAGTGTGGCCATAAAAGGGAGCTGCAGTTGCAGTGTCTGAGCTCATGCTCTCGAGAAATATTGGTGATGAGGGATTGCAGGCCATCCGAGGTTTTGGTATATACCATGGCCCTGTCCGGTAGGGTAATATCCTCCTCCAAATTGATTCATAAGAGGTTGTATGGGCACCATACTTGCAGGGGCGACATAATGAGGGTTATAAACATTTCCCCCAGCTAGAGGAGCTCCAGGATGGGGGTTTCCCATAGCATGAAACTAACCCCCTAGGGTGGAACTCTGGAGGATAGAGGTGGATTTTTCATAACAAATGTGTTTGTTGGAATTGACATGGAGGAAGAAGGGGGGAAGGACAGAATATAGGAAGTGACTTGTCCACTCCGTTGAGTACTCCATCCAGGAGAATTGAGACTAGGATTAGACTCGAAAGAAAAATGAGGTTGGCCTGCAACTATAGGATTCGTTTGGGGAATATGAATTCCATAAAATGAGAGAGGAGCATGCGCAGGAGCCATGCCCCTAGGTCCAAAACTAGGATATTCATTAGACTTTGGAATGGAGGATGAAAGTTGTGACGTCATATTGGGAATACCAAAAGAAAAAGGGTTAGAGTCCGAAGGTATGGACTTAGAATTGTATCCTGGCGTACCAAAAAGAGACCCAAAAGGGTTCGTTTTTATGGGTCGAGTAGAAACCACAGGCAGGGTAGCAGTAAGGACGGGAACCTACGACACTACAACTATCGTGGCTGAAGGAGTCGAAGGAATCCCACTAACCACATAAGGTATAGGAGTCAAGGGACTCCCTGTGTCGTTTGTACTTGACTCATTACTCATAACTGGATAATCACAAGTTTGGGAGGTGGAGATATATGTACCACATTTATTAACTTTACGTCTTTTAGAAGGAAACTTCGATAAAGACTCAAAATGCGGTGGTAACTTCAAAAAACGACGATACCTGCGAGGAGGCTGGTATTGCTCCATGATGACTCAAGACTTGGGATATGAAACAAAATCCTAGGGCCAACTAATAATCAGAGAGCACACCAAAACAAATCAAAAAGGGCCAAATGCACACAAACATGATATAGTAGTTGAAAAGGGGCCTCCCTCACTAGAGTAGGTATGCCTCGCTCAAGAGGGGCCTGAGACTCCCTTCAAAATATTGGAGGTATCAAAATAATTTATAAGGGCCCTCATTGGATTAACAACGTAGTCGGTCAGATCCCCCCAGAAAGGTAATCCTCTATAAAGATTGTGTGATGTCTGACCCTTATCTGACTCAGGGTACCTACAAAATAACCCATGCAAGTAACCTATGTGGCTACCTATGTCAAGCAACTAGAGTCACCACAATATAACCAATGCGTAGGTGAATAGTCATAAGTTTGGTCCATCGTATGGGCAGGGTAGAAAAGCCTGAAATCTTGAAAGCACTGCCTCTCACAGAGGTAAAGGTATTAGAAAGACCCCCATATATGAATGGAACCACAAAAATATCTCTAACGCTAAGAAGGTATTAGAGGGCTATCTTTGCAAACAACTTCGGGTGACCTCATTCTTAACTCCGGTGTGAGTGGAGCCTCTTGAAATCACTAATTACACAATGGGTTTCACCACTCCCTGGTCAGAAACATATGTTTGGTTTAATAGACTTGGAGAAGTTTACTCACAAAATCCTATTCCAAGGCCCTATGTCCTATGCTTGTGTGTGTACCCTTGAGAAATAAAATCATTTCTAATCAATTTTAGTTAATCAACGTTACTTTTAATGTATTTTGTTTACTCAATAGGTGTGGTTGTGAAATTGATTATATTATGACTCATCATATCACCGTTCGATGAAGACCACCGTTGAGCACACAACTCAAAGCTTAATCCCTGCAACTTGTCCTCAACAACCAAGATACACAAGCATATGGTGATAATATATAATGTTAGCATATAGATTAGCATAATCCATTAACATACATGAGAAATATACCCATGGAATAATAATTCAAATATTTGCAAGATATCAATTGGACAAGAAAAGAGTATTTCTATTAAAATGATCAACAAAAGTATATAGGTGACAAACTTCTATAATGACACATATTAGAACCAAGAAACTAAGTCCCTCTAGTTGGGCCTCCACCACTTCAATCCTTCACCAAAGGCAAGCTAAAATAAAGGATATAATGAGGTTCTCCATCACAAAGAAGGGAGAGATTGGGGGCTGAACGATGAGTTCAAATTTTCAAGGATAAATGGATGCAGACTCAATGTGAAGTGAAATTTCTCCAGAGTATATTTGCTCCCAAAAGTTGAATTCTCTCCTCCTTCCAAGGCTTGGATATAGCTCAATTTATAGCCTTCAAATGGAACTGAAGGGTCGAGTCAGAGCGTTTTCAGTATATGGAAGGTAAATGATCATGGATCTCGTGACGTGACATGAAAACTTGACACAATTTTTAATTTTGAGCACCAAACTTGATGTACGTGGGATGTAGTGGAGAAACCTATGTATACGCTTGTTGTCTAACTGGTAGGGCACATATATGTGGAAAAATGTGTTTTTTTGGTTCTAGAAGGTAAAAAAGGGGACTTCAAGTCTGCATAGGGAAATGAAAAGGCCATCCAATCAAGTTGCATGGGGTGAGGCAAACTTTGCTATAACAGTTGCCTATCCAGACAAAGCCATCCCATTCTCCAAATCTGTCTCAAGCTTACCAATGTATCAAGTCCAAAGTAGTTAGGAAAAGGCTCACTTCCATGTTGAGTGCTTATCATTCCAATTGCAACTATACTTTGCCGCATCAAAAAATCATCAGACATCTTCCTCTTTGTACGTCATTCCTTCATAATACACTTGTGTATAATTAACCCTCACGTCCTTAATCTGTACCCCTCCTCTATGAAGTCGGTTAAACCCATGATTTCAACAATTGGAGTGAGGGGTAACATCCCCTGCTCTACATAGACCTCCATCACCCACATGCCCCAAATGTGATCGTCCTGGCGTTGGACTTGATTTCCCATTACTACATGGAGAAGTGGTGGCCAGGCTTGACTCGTGTGCATCCAAGGCCCCACTCATCATCACCCCACCTGGATATTGGTTATCAATTTTATTCAAGTAAGTGCATTCTTCTTTGGGGGGAATGGGCTCCGACCAATGCCACATATTATATCTATTGGTTTGAACCACTCTTGAGTTAACTAAATAATCATCTAGGGAGTTAGACTTCCTTTTAACATGGGAAGGTATAACCAATAGTATTTTCCTGAACAACTCCACCACCAGAKAAAGTCCAAAAGTTAATCTCCAATTAGTAGAAGTTTTATCAAGGTTCATCCCATTCCCAATTCTTCTCAAGGTTGATATGAGCAACTAAGAATCTCCTTCAACCACCAAAGAATTATATCCCTGTTTATGATATATTCGCTACCCTATTATTAAACTTGCTAACTCGACTCCATTATTGGAGTTATGCCCCAATCTAACAACATATTTTGTCTTGATCTCTCCTAACGAATTGTGAGAAACCACTTCCACTGACGAGGGCTTAGGATTCCCTTTTGATGATTCGTCGAAGTTTATTTTGAGGTGAATCTTTGGCGGGGGTTCCCGTTTCTCCTTGGATGTGGAGATGAGTGCTTTATGAACGATCGAAGAATGGCCCCAGTAATGATCCACATAACTTCTCTTCATATGTTTGAAATTTATTTAAAAGCAATATCTAAATTAATTAATAAAAAA
>JASDQU010242925.1:40289-59152 GCA_032191745.1 Picea mariana
ATATATATATATATATATATATATATATATATATATATATATATATAAACTGTCAACTATAAAGGTGGTTCTGTCAATGTTGTCATACCATCAATTACTGTCAAAATTTACGGTTAGTATATTATTTAAAGTGCCGTCAGAAATCAAGGAGGGGTTCATTGCCAATACCCAGTCATAAACACATCTACCACAAGGTCACAACATGTCCACACTTTCTATCTAAATTCACGACATTCAGCGTATAAACTTTCTTCTTTTAAAAGTATAGTTGAGTTGTAAATGTCTGAGTATCTCAAAGGCTATGAATAAAATTTATGGAATGGTAAGGCTATCACAAAAAGAAAAACACTACCAGTAAAACGTTGTATCCAAACGTTGACCCAGTGTATAAAGACTCCAAATAAAAGGTTAAGTATAAAAATGTGGTGAGAGTAATTAACCTTCGTCCATGTGCAAGTAAACGCAGAGTGGTTAATGATACAGCTGGTAAGAAATACAATAAGATCGCCCAGCAATAAAGGTAAAAGGGTGCAGTGTTAAATAGATCAACGTAGAGTAAAACGACCGTCAATACATATTTTAAAATCTTCGTAAATAAATTCACACTCAATAAAAATAAATCAGGTGAGTTTCGAGTTCCATGAAATAGGTAAAATCGTGGTCCACTCAATCAATTTTAGAAGAAGGGATGATAATGTTGACACAAGATAGGCAAATCGCAAAGAATATTTACGATAACGCTTGCATGAGAGATATGATATTGCAAGGTGTCTAACTGCAAAAAGGAGAAGGATCGCTAGTGTAAAAACGAAGAGATGTAAAATCAAACGCAAAGATGATAAAAAAAATGTAGTGAGAAAAAAAAACTGGGCACACTGCCAAAATCGTGGAGAAGAAATTTTGTCGTTTGCCAAGCATTTCAATGTTGTGCATTGTCATTCAATCGTTGAGTTTTAAATAAAGAGATTGTTGAGGTTTACCCTCAAAATTCCGCTGAGTAAAACATAAGAAATCACATTCAACAACAGTAAAGATACACTGTGAGGAAGATTCCAGACTCAGAATAAGATAGAAAAACGATGTCCAATGAAGGTAAATTAACATTCTAAAACTGAATAACCAAGGGTAAAGTCACAGGGTAAAAAATTGCCATTAAAGGTGATAATCGCAAAGTCAATTTGGCAGACTAGATGTATAAAAAAAAACCTCACAATAAATCTCCAGGAAAAGTATCAATCACAGACTTAAATTTCCAGGAAATGTATTGAAAAGCAGAGATCAATATGTAGAGGATATTAAGCAGTTTGTTGAAGAAAGGGATAAACAATCGCATAGGTAATCAATCACAACAAGGCGCAAGATAATCACTCAACCAAGAACAATCAGCAGGGGTAGACAACTGGGCAGAAACATCCTTCGCTCGTCATCCACACACAGAAAAGCAGGGCATTAGGACCTATAGGTCTATTAACACCGAACTGGCGACCGTTGATCCAGCTCCTGGCCGACTTCTCAGACGTGGAATGATGAACTAGGGATGAGGACGAAGTACAAAGCACTAACTCTTCACAATAAATGAATAAAACTGACAGTCATAGCAATCAAGGATCGATTACCAAGGGAATCAAGTCAAGCAGCGAGCTTAAGGCTATGGGGAATTTAAGTTCTCGATTAAGATGCTAAGTCAAACACTTTCTTTACACAATTAAAAGTACAGAAATGAAAGTGTAAGGTCAATAGTAATATACCATGTAGAATAAAATCATGTGTACCATAGTCCGAGGTGACAACTCCGAGTCGTTGTCCCATGCACTTCGTGCATCTTTCGCTTGACGACTGATGAGACTTCACCGGTACCTCCCAACCAACGCTAGGGGTACTCTTCTTCCCCCTTAGCCCCCCGAGCCGCAAAGTGGCCACGCACACTAAACCAAAGAACAACTAGCTCCCAACTCGCCTCGCAAGACCGAGCTACCACTCCTCACCTAGTTGGGTATCCCAACTCCCACAAGATAAGTCAGTCAAGTCAAAAATTCTGCAGCGTAACATTATGCGTAAAATAAAAGATCCATCCTCCTCCTCGTCCCTCCTTTATATAGATTTTCTAAGTCACTTCTTTCCCAATTTCCCATTTAATTTAATGTTCAATAATTTGATTTAGAAAAAATCATCCCCGTACATGTGTCACCCATCCCCTTCGTTGCACCAAAAATTAATTTCATTAATTATTTAATTACTCCTATTTCCCTCACCCACCTAAAAGCATTCCTAGAATCGCTCCTAGGTGTCCCCATATTCCCTTACATATTTTAATGACTTACCCCCTTACTAATTTACTAGTTGAGTTCAATTTAGAAAGTTCTTAAAAGCAAGATACCTTACTAAGTTAGTCATTCTGCTTTTTCCTTATGCTTCCCTTTCTCTTTATGTTTCCCCCTTTTCCCCTTAGTTTCCTAATTCTTTTAAATTTCCCTCTTTCTTTTTTTATTTAAAACTCAAATTAGCAAGTGTAGGAAATTACCTTTTTCCCCTTTTTCTTTTTAATTAATAAATTTTCAATTAGCATAAGTAACAGAACAATTATTTCCCATTTTGTTAAAAATGTAATCCCACAAAGTAATTTTATTTTTATAAATTAATTGAATGGAATACCCCCTTCTCATCACATGTTTAATGATGATTATTAATATTATTTATTTTTATTTTTATTTTTATTTTATACCACAAGTATTTCTTAGACCTAGATTTTATTTTCCTAGGCTAGGCGACATTTTAATAGGGAAATTGTTTTTAAATCTTTCTTATCACATTATTCATTCTAAGGCCATCTAGGTTTATTCACTTATTAGTTAACAACGTGACATTCCCTTCAGGACACACTAGGTGCTCCAAGGGTGCCACTCGCCTCATTCTGTTTCCCTTGTGAGACGTGCCCTTCAGGACGCACTATGTGCTCCAAGGGTTCCACTCGCCTCTTGAATGACTTGGTAGACATCAAAAACCCATGGAGTAAATACTTTGTCAAGTTATATTGTGGGAGACTAAGGGCCTCTAAGGAATACGGCCCCTACCTTATTGCGCGCTCCTTAGAATCATCGTGAGTGACTGTCACAGTCTATCCTCACGGCATCGTGTATCTTCTCGAACTAGGTAATCGTTAACCTAAAGTTCGAGCCACGAAGGGAGTGCTTGTAGGCTATGGCAGGGCTTCTGTCCACACCTCTCCCTAAACGTATCTGGTAGTCATGCATGACCCCACTACTCCACATGCGAGTCTGGTCAGTAAGCTATAGTCATCCTGCATCATCAACAAATCATGTTAGAAATAAAATCCATAATCATAACATCTAATCAAATGTACATAGGTCATATATACAGCAATCAAACCCCAATTGTCCACTTCCTGACTCGGTCCAGAGTCCAAGGGTTTCATCGGTGCCTCTGCATCCTCGAGGTCCAAAATCCTGCACACTTAGGAAAACCGAGTCAATAGAACCTGTCTATGTCAATATAGTAAAAGAACATGTCATCATATCCATAACGCCTCATAATCATAATTAGATGCCCAATAGTATAATAATATGGATCACTTGCAAGCAAGTGTCCTCAAAGAATAAGTTCGCTCAGTCCGCATAAGAGCGGGATGTTACATACACCCCCTCTTGGTCTAAACTTCATCCCAAAGTTTCACAGTATATAAGTGTCGAAATAACGTGTATCACAGTTTCACAAGTCTATCTATCAAAAAAAAATGGAAACTGTTGGCGCATATCATATGCGTCCTCCCAAGTCGTCGAGTGCAGACTATAGTTGTCCCACTGGACCTTGACTTGTTCTACTGTTCGACGTCGTAGCTGTTGAATGCGATGATCCAGGATGCGAATCGACTCAGTCGTGAGTGCTTCCTCGTCCGATACCTGCAAGGAACTCATTTCAATAACATGCGTAGGATCACTAATATAATGTCTCAAAACATATACGTGAAAAACATCATACATATTCCTCAAATAATTAGGCAAGTCTAGTCGATAGGCCACGGGCCCCTTCCTCTCTGCAATCTTGAAAGGTCCCATGAACCTAGGAGAGATTTTAGCTCCCTTTCAAAACTTGATCGAACTCTTATGCGGTTTTAACCGCAAGAAGACTTGATCGCCAGCTTCGTATCTACGGTCTACACGGTGCGCATCGACATAACTCTTATGTCGATCCTGCGCTTCTTTGATCCTTTGTCTTATTGTTTGCATTTGATATTCCATTTCTTGGATCGCATCTGGTCCCACTAGGACGCTATCCTCAATCCAATCCCAACTCAAAGGCGTCCGACACAGTCGCCCATAAAGGAACTTGAAAGGTGCCATCTTAATGGTGCTTTGGTAACTGTTGTTATAAGAAAATTCTACCAGTGGAAAGAATTATTCCCAACACTTTTGTTGGTCCATTACGTACATGTGCAACATGTCTTCCAAGATTTGGTTTGTTCGCTAGGTCTGCCCATCAGTCTCTGGGTGATACGCAGTACTAAATTTAAGTTGGGTCCCCAAGGCCTCTTGGAAACTAGTCCAAAATCATCCAGTAAACATCGATCCTCGATCGGATATAATCCGCTTAGGTACACCATGCAGCCTCACAATTCACTAATGAAAAATCTAGCTATGTCAGGTGCCTGATACGTGGTACGCATGGGAATAAAATGAACACTCTTTGTTAGAGTGTCGATTACCATAAAAATTGAGTCGTCTCTCCTTGTCGTCAGTGGCAATCCAACAATGAAATCCATTGAAATAACCTCCCATTTTGATTCTGGAATAATGTGTGGTTGTAGTAATCATGTTGGATGTCTATGTTCAGCCTTTACCTGCTAACATTCTAGAAATTTGTCAACATAGTTAACTATGTATGCCTTCATTCCCTTCCAGAAGAATAAGGGTTTAAGGTCCTCCCTCATCTTCGTGACTCTTGGGTGAGCCATGTACACTGGTCTATGAGCCTCATTTAGGATCAAACTCCTCAACTCGTCATTCGGTGGTACGTAAATTCGATTTTTAAATCTCAGTAGTCCATCGTCGTCCAACGTAAATCCTTCAAATGTTGGTACCATCATTGTGTTTTGTCTGATAAAATCCTTGACCTCTTTGTACCAGTCATCGTCACGCTGTAAAGTTAGAATATTTTCACTTTGATTCATCTGAAGAGGCAACACTGAAAAGATGTGAGATCTCTGACTCAATGCATCTGCCACTTGGTTCATTGTTCCTTTTATGTAAGAAATCTCGAAATCATACTCGCTAAGCAATTCTGACCAACGTCGTTGTCGCGCATTCAGGTCACTTTGTGTAAAGATGTGTTATAGTCCACAGTGGTCCGTCTTTAGTTCAAATTTTCATCCAACAAGGTAGTGTCTCCAAACCTTCAAGGCGTATATAATGGCTAACAACTCCAAATCGTGTGTCGCATAGTTCTCCTCATGCCTTTCCATTTTCCTCGAGATGTAAGTGATCACTTGACCGGCTTGCATCAATACTCCGCCTAAGCCTTCCTTGGATGCATCAATGCATACCAAGAAGTCCGCATCCATGTCAGGGACCTTTAGTATCGGTTTCATTATCAACAGCTCCTTGAGCCTCCGAAATGCTTCTGCGCATTTCTCGGTCCAAACAAACTTCTTGTTCTTCTTCTACAATTCCATGATCGGATTTGCTATCTTCGAAAATCGCTCGACAAATTGTCGATAGTATCCTACTAAACCCATGAAGGTACACACTTCCGAGACATTCATCGGTGCAGGCCATTCCATAATAGCCTTGACCTTTGTTGGATCCACAACGATACCTTCATCGGACATGAAATGCCCTAAGTAATGAATCTTCGATTGATAAAACAAGAATTTGGACAAGTTCCCATACAGTTTGTGCTCTCGCAGACACTGTAGTACCAAGAGCAAGTGCTCGTCATGCTCCTCCGTCATCCGAGAGTAAATCAAAATATCATCAATGAATACTTAGACGAACTTGTCCAAGTACTCGCGAAACACCACGTTCATCAAACTCATGAATACCCCTGGGGTGTTTGTCAATCCAATAGTAAAACAGTAAACTCATAATGTCCAAACCGTGTCTTAAAGGCAGTCTTAGGGACGTCATCCTCCTTGATCCGTAACTGTTGATACCTTGATCGCAAATCAATCTTTGAAAACACCATCGCACCCTTCATCTGATCGAATAGATCATCAATCCTCGGCAACAAATACTAATTCTTGATCGTTTCCTTGTTCAATTGACGGTAGTCAATAAAGAGCCTCCACAACCCATCCTTCTTTTGTATGAAGATAACAGGTGCACCCCATGGTGACACACATGGACATATCAGTCCCAGGTCCAACAATTCCTTCAGTTGCATTCTCAACTCCTGTAACTTTGGGGTCGACATACGATAAGGTGTTCTCGCTATCAATTTAGTCACTGGTTTCAGGTCTATGGTAAACTCCAATTCCCTCTCTGGTGGCATCCCAGTTAACTCCTCCGGGAAGACGTCCACAAACTCTCTCACCATAGGAAGGTGTTCTATACCTTCCACTACTTCCTTCTCATTTAACTCAAGGATCACATAAAGCTTACATCCCTTGCGCATGCTCTTCTGTAACTACAAGGAAGAGATAAACCTCAGGGAAACTCCCTGGTTCTGACCTACAATCATGTGTCTTTGTCCCTCATCATTGACCAAGATCAATTGTTTCCTCTTACAGTTGAGTATCACCTCACACGATTCCAACCAGTCCATATCGATCACGACGTCATAGTATCCTAAGATCGTGACGTACAGGTTGGCCCTGGTGACAAACTCTCCCAGGTTAAGGGTATAGCTCGTAACCTTTCCTCCAACCTTTTGTTTGGCTCCCGAAGCCATATTTACAAAGCTAAACTCATCCTGTTTGACTGCCTTTACCTTAATCCTTTTTAGTGCTGCACCAAAAATGAAACTCTCGGTAGCACCGAGATCTATCAAAATACTAAGGGTCTGGTCAGCAACATTACTTGAAGTCTGAAGCACAGTCGATTGGTTCTCTATCTGGTGTTTATTCACTGCTGCATGAATCTGATGGCCTTGCCCAAATATCCCATAGTTGTAATACCCCTAGGATGTGCCCCAATTTCATTATGAATTGTAATTATGTTTTATAGGCTGGTGAGCCAAGTTAATATAAGTTGGTGGGGCTTATGCGTTTATTAGGCCAGAGAGCCTAAGTGTTGAAGGCCAAGAGCCTGATTTTGTACATGTAATGATGCACATTATTAATGTAAAAACATCTCTGCATGTGGACCGACCATGATGAATGAGTGATGGGGGACTAAGATTCCATAAAGCCTGGGTAAGGGAGAGGGGGTTGAAAGGTTGGGAGAAAGGCTAAGCTTAGGAGCTTAAGTCCTTAAGAATAATATTTTGTTGTTATTCCAAATCCATGTGAATTATGTTTTATCCTAATTCCTTGGGAGGACAGGTGACTTCCAAGTGAGGAGGAGTGTGCTTCATGGGTGACATGCGTCAACCCAGACACATGCAATTTAACCTAGGAAATGAACCGTGTTGGGGGTTCAATATCCCATTCTCCATCTTCCATTTGAATGGGCGGATGTCCCTGATTGACCTTTGTTTGGTGTTTGTTCTATGGAGCCTTTACCTGAACTATGAAGTCTCTGTGTGGGATCTCTGGACACCCTCACGCATCCCTGAAACGAGAACCGTGAATCCATCCTATGTTGCATGGTTGAGAAACCCAAAATTGCCTGAGTTGTGTTGTGCCATCCTAGTGGGTTGTTGTGGATGCGCAGTTCCTGACCATGTGAGGTTGTTTCCATTAACTGTGCATTTTTTAGCCTTGTTTTTGTGTCCTCACTGTGCTAGAATTGGTCAAAAGAACAGGTTTCCAGACCTATGAGAAACTATCTCCAGGTGAGAGAGTGCGTGGAGGAAGTGAGAGCTCCTGGAAGGGGTCTGGCAGCTGCCGTAGAGCTTGGAGACTTTCGATCCGGTCTATTGCTGAAGCCCAAGGCAAGGGAGGTTAACAGCCAAAGGATTTTCTAAGTGACAGTGAAGGTGTATACTCCTGAGGTGGGACAGGCATGTGGGGAATGAGGGTTTGTGTGCAGTGGGCGTAAGTGACTCCTGGGAGAGAATCCTTCCTCTGTAACTGTGTGTATTCCCGTTGACCTTGCTTAGCCTAGGATTCCCTGTCCCGGTGGAGCTTAGTCCCATCTCGGGGATGACCTACTGATGAGAGTGATGAGCAGTGTGGTATAAGGCTAGGAGGTTCATGGAAGTTCTACACACAGTTGGTGGTGTTACCATCATTCCAAAAGATAAGTATCAACTTGTGCTTAATTATATGTTATCGTGTATTCTGTTGTGCACATGAATTATTGTTAATGTTTCTTGATGATGTATGTTAGCAATAATTATGTACTTACTCTGTGTAAAGTCATTTATCTTCATTTAAGTGCATATTATATAAGTGTTATTCCACACTAGCATTGCTTAGTCTCTGGTGGGTCGGGGATGTTACATTTTGGTATCAAAGCATGGTTTTCAACGCTGAGCCTAAATGGGCCAAATAAGGGGCCATTGGACCCGAAGTTTCAGGTAGAAATTGGTTCTGGAGGGACTAATTTTGAACCTTAGATTATTTTTGAGTGCCAAGGGGTTGCTTGGTCATGTTACAAAGCTCAGGAGGTGTAGCGGTATTATTAAAAAAAAAATGCATTTGTTGTGGTATTTGGCCATAGAGAGAGAGAGAGAGCTGAACCCATGAAGTGTTGGAGTCGTTGAATCTGTATGGGAGGAAAGTAAATCCCTCACGACCATCATATCTGGAGAAGGTGCAGGAGAGTTATCCTGGAAATTTTCGCGATTTTGGCTATCGAGAAAAGCAAGATGTACTGATGCACGAACTCCCGATGCCCGAAAATCCAAAGTCCCAAAACAATCTACACCATAGATTAGAGGAAGAAAACTTGACTATTGGATCAATCAAAAAGTAAATCGTAATTTCACGTTTTCAGCTACCGAGAAAAGCGAGATGTGTTGATGCACAAACTCCTGAAACCCGAAGTCCCTAAAAGAAAAGTGAACGTGGTAGGACCCGATGATGTCGTCGAAGGTGACATGGACCCTCCTAAGCGTGCCACGTTCCACCGTGTTAATTGGAGACAACTGTACTATGTGGGCCTGGAGGGTAAAGGAAATCAGAATTTTGAATGTCGAAAGATTGGGAGGAAACAAGTGTGGGAACTCCCAAGGTCCGAAGTCTCGAAACCCTGAAGTCCCGAAGTCCCAAAAACTTCGATGACGGAAGGACCAAAGTGAGTCCCAACCATTGGATGATGGGTAAACGTGGACCGTTGATCCACCCGAGTTCAAGAATTTGGTAATCAGAATTCTGGGAGATAGTTGTGTGTGCCTTAAAACCTTCCAAAGGCCAAAAATCCAGGTAGCACCTAGCAATCTAGCACTCGGTCACAGGCCATGATCATGTGGGTTGGAACCTGAGATAGAGGGGCTAATGCTTGAAGTGGTTTACAGAGCCGAGCAAAGCTTAGAAAATTCTTGGAAACTGAATGTTTTCTCGAATCAAGTTTTTTATGAATGTTGTGGGATTTGTTAGGGAACAATGACCTGACAAATTATGGTTGTCTTCATGCTGTGTTTGCAAAAGTTTAACGAGTGACAAAACTGTTTAGAATTTCCATAGAGTGCAAAGAAATGGAAGAGGTGTGGATTGCCTCCAATTCAAAGAATGAAATAGAAGGAATGGACATCCACTTAGGAGTCAAAGGATCAAACTCTAATGGGCATGGAAAGGAGATGGATAACGAAGGGCATGTAATGAAAATCATTGAAATATTATAGAAGGATTCCCAGGCTCGCCGAGGTGATAGCCAAAATCTCATGAAATATAGGGATAAACAAGGAGAATTCAACTTGAAGTTGATACAGATCCTAGATAGGATCAAAAAGAAATTGGAAAAAAAGAGTGACTCAAGAAAAACAGGGAGTCGCGGGACCCCTGAGAGGAAAAGAAGATCGAGGAGTGTTAGCAGACATCATCGTCATTCCCTGAAGCATCCTAGTAAGGAAGCACACAGTAGTTCAAGCCCATCTCCTACTAGAAAGCATAGGAGGACTGGAGTGGATGAACTGAAAGGAGAAATGAATAAGATTAAGCCTCCCACATTTGATGGAGAACACCAAAAGGAGGAAGATGTCGAGACATGGCTGCTAGACATGAGGAAGTACTTCCAACTGCAAAATTATTCCTCTCATGCAGAAGGAATAATTGTGATGCATCAACTCAAAGGAAAAGCAACCATGTGGTGGGATCATCTTGTGAAGGTACAACACATTAGAGAAAAAGATATCACTTGGAAGGAATTTAAGAGGTATTTCGAGAAGAAATATTTGACTAAAAGATATTATGACAGAAAGATGACGGAATTCTTTGAACTCAAGCTGGGAAGCATGACCATTGGTGAATATGAGCAAATATTTTTAGAACTTTTGAAGTATGATTCGTTCATCAAGGAAGTGACTGTCAAGATTCAGAGGTATCTAAGTGGATTTCCACCTTCTATTGGTGACAAGATTTAGTATGATGACCCTAAGTCTATGGAAGAAATGATAAGGAGGGATAAATGCTTGTATGAACAACAAAAAGAAAATATTACCTTCCAGAAATCTTGGGAGGACAAGAAGAAGTTCAAGAAGGAACAGAGGCAGAAGGAAAAAAAGCCTCCCTTTTTCAGAAACAATCCTTTGGGATAGCCATCTTTTAGAGAGCCCAGAAAGGCTGAAGTGGGTGGACAAATGCCAAGACCCTATGGAGTGTTGGGTTTTTAAAGGGAACCATAAGTACATGGATTGCCCCCATAGAAATGATAAAGCGAGAGCCTTCCACAATGTTCAGCATGATGAAACAGTGGAGGACATGGGCAGTAGAATGCCAATGATCTACGTAGCCCTGGACAACAAGAAAGTTGAATATCATTCACACATGATTGAAGTGGAAGGTATGATTAACAACCATGCCTTTACTATTTTTATTGATTCTGGGGCTAGCCAGAGTTATATAGATCCTAGAGTGGTGGAAATTTTTCATTTGTCGAGAAGAAAACATGGAAAATATTTGTTAGTACAGCTAGCTACAGGAACCAAGAGAAGGGTTACGGAATTGGTTAAGTCTTGTCTGGTGGACATGACAGGACTGAGCACAAAGGCTGAATTGAACATTCTTCCTTTAGGCTCTTATGACTATCTAATTGGGATGGACTGGTTAGACCAGCACCATGCCATTTTGGATTGTCGTAGAAAGGCATTCACTTACCTGGATGAGGAAGGGACTTGGAAGACAGTCCAAGGAATTCCCAAAGTTGTTGCTATCACAGATATCTCAGCAATGCAACTGAAGAAGTGCTACAGAAAAGGCTGTCAATTATTTGCATCCCATGTAGAGGAAACACTCAAGGATAAGGTGCCAAAGATTGGAGATCATGCAATACTAAAAGAGTTTAAAGATGTATTTCAGGAGGTACCAGGACTACCTCCGAAGAGAGATATTGATTTCTCTTTAAACTTAATTCCTGGAGCAGCTCCAGTGTCGAAAGCTCCTTACAGAATGAGTACGCCAGAGCTGAAAGAGTTGCAATTGCAGCTTGAAGAGATTCTGAAGAAGGGGTACATACGCCCAAGTGTGTCACCTTGGGGAGCACTAGTCATGTTCGTGAAGAAGAAGGACAGGATGCTAATATTGCGTATAGATTTTCGACAACTGAACAAAGTAACGATAAAGAACAAGTATCCTCTATCGAGGATTGATGATCTCTTTGATCAATTGAAGGATGCGAAAATATTTTCGAAGATAGATCTCAGATAGGGATATCACCAGGTAAGGATAAAGGATGAAGACATCAACAATACCACCTTTAGAACAAGGTATGGTCATTATGAGTTCACAGTGGTGTTGTTTGGGTTGTCAAATGCACCCGTTGTTTTTATGTGCTTGATGAATGGTGTATTCAGGGACTATTTAGACAAGTTTGTCATAGTCTTCCCAAATGACATTCTAGTGTATTCCAATTCGGAGGAAGAGCATGAACAACATTTGAAGATGGTGTTGCAGGTGCTAAGAGAGAACCAGTTATATGCCAAGTTAAGAAAATGTTCATTTTATCATGAACAGATCCATTACTTGGGGCATATTATTTCAAAGGATGGGATAGTTGTGGAGCCTGAAAAATATTGAGGCCATCAGAGAATGGTAAGTTCCAAGGAATGTGATGGAATTCAAATCCTTTATGGGTCTAGCCAGCTATTACCGAATATTTATCGCGGGGTTCTCGAGGATAGCTCACCCTATCACTTCCTTACAAAGGAAGGAGAGGAAGTTTTAGTGGACAGATGATTGTGAAAGAAGCTTTCAGTGATTGAAGAAATTGTTAACCAGTGCTCCAATCCTAAGGATCGCGGACCCAAATGAATATTTTGCGGTATGCACCGATGCATGCAAAGAAGGACTGAGAGGAGTCCTCAGTCATAATGGATTCGTAATTTGTTATGAATCCAGAAATATGAAAGAGCATGAAAGGAATTACGCAACTCATAATTTGGAGTTAGCAGCCATCATTCACATTCTGAGGAAATGGAGACATTACCTCATGGGAAGGAGGTTTGAATTGAGAACAAACCATAACGGTCTGAAGTATTTGTTCGATCAACCAAACTTGAACGCTAGGCAGAGTAGGTGGTTGGAATTTCTCTGTGAATATGATTTTGATATCAAGCATATCAAAGGGAAGGAGAATAAAGTGGTTGATGCACTCAACAAGAGGGTACATGAATTACATGCTACAACCATCAGCATGTATTAGACCGATATAAAGAGAAGAGCTTTGGAAGCTGCAAGCACCGACTTGCAATACATGGATTTGGTATCAAAGCTACAGTAAGGTGAGGTGCCACAAAAAGTGGGAAATTATAAGTTAGAGACTGATGGAATACCTCTGTACAAGAACATAGTTTATATACCCAATGTCTAGGGTTTGAAACTCGTGATTCTAAGAGAAACGTATAACATGCCTTATGTTGGGCACCCTGGATATCAGAAGACTATGGCAGCAGTCAAGAGCCATTACTTTTGGCCAGGTATGAAGAAGAGATCGTTGAATACATCACCAGATGTATGGAATGCCAGAAGGCTAAAGCTGAACATAGGCACCCAATAGGGTTGATGCAGCCTTTACCCATTCCTAAGTTGAAGTGGGAAGTAGTGACTATGGATTTCATCACCGGATTTCCCAGAACAGGCAAGCAGCATGACTCAATCATGGTGGTGGTGGACAAGCTCACGAAAGATTCCCATTTTATTCCACTAAAGACTACTCACAAGGCAGCGGATGTTGCTGATATTTTTATGAAGGAAGTGGCACGATTGCACGGAATTCCCAAGACAATTGTGTTTGACAGAGACCAAAAATTTACCTCAAATTTCTGGAAAGGGTCATTCAAGGGATTTAGAATGAATTTGAATTTCAGTATAGCCTATCATCCTGAGTCAGATGGGAAGATAGAGCGGGTGAATCGAGTGATAGAAAACATACTAAGGATGTATGTGATGGACAAACCATCGAAATGGGAAGACTACCTACACTTGGTAGAATTTGCCTACAACAATGGGTATCAAGCATCGTTGAAAATGAACCCATTTGAAGCACTTTACGGCATAAAGTGCAACACTCTAGTAAGCTGGGCTAACCCAGCTGATAGAGCAGTAGTTGGGCCAGAATTGCTCAAGCAAATGGAAGAACAGATGCTAAAAATTAAGAAGAATTTGAAAGCTGCCCAAGATAGGCAGAAAAGTTATGCTGATAAAAACATAACCCATAGAGAGTTTAAAGTGGGTGATCATGTTTTTCTGAAAGTAAAATCCAATAGAAGTTCCCTGAAGCTGGGAAACTGTTCCAAGTTGGCAGCCAGATTTTGTGGGCCATTTGAAATCCTAGAAAGGATTGGGCCAGTTGCATACATGCTTGCATTACCTGCATCCATGACTATACATAATTTGTTTCATGTTTCATTTCTTAAGAAATATATACCCGATCCTAATCATGTGATTTATTGGAATGTGATCCAGGTGAAACAAGAAGGTGTCCTGCAAGTGCCTCATGTGCGCATATTGGACAGGAAAAGAAAACAGCTCTAGAATCAAGCCATAGGACTTGTAAAGGTCAAGTGGACCTGGTACAGTCCTGAGCACGTGTCGTGGGAACATGAAGATGCTATGCAGGCATAATACCCGCATCTTTTTGAAGATTTTGGAAATCTTGTTGATGATTGTGTGAAGGTTGCACTGAGGACAGTGAAAAAATAAGGGGAGGGGATTGTAATACCCCAAGGACGTGCCCCAATTTCATTATGAATTGTAATTATGTTTTATAGGCTGGTGATCCAAGTCAATATAAGTTGGTGGGACTTATGTGTTTATTAGGCTGGAGAGCCTAAGTGCTGAAGGCCAAGAACCTGATTTTGTACATGTAATGATGCACATTATTAATATAAAAACATCTCTGCGTGTGGACCTAACACAATGAATGAGTGATGGGGGAATAAGCTTCCACAAAGACTGGGTAAGGGAGAGGGGGCTGAAAGGTTGGGAGAAAGGCTAAGCTTAGGATATTAAGTCCTTAAGAATAACATTTTATTATTATCCCAAAGCCATGTGAATTATGTTTTATCCTATGTCCTTGGGAGGACAGGTGACTTCCAAGTGAGGAGGAGTGTGCTTCATGGGTGATATGTGTCAACCCAGACACATGCAATTTAACCCAGGAAATGAACCATATTGGGGTTTCAATCTCCCATTCTCCATCTTCCGTCTGAGCGGGAGAATGTCTCTAATTGACCTTTGTTTGGTGTTTGTTGTGGGGATCCTTTACCTGAACCGTGAAGTCTTTGTGTGGGATCTTTGTACACCCTCACGCATCCCCGAAACCAGAACCGTGAATCCATCCTGTGTTGCATGGTTGAGAAACTTGAAATTACTGGAGTCATGTTGTGCCATCCTAGTGGGTTGTTGTGGCCGCGCAATTCCTAACTGTGTGAGGTTGTTGCCATTGACTATGCATTGTTGAGCCTTGTTGTTGTGTCCCCACTGTGTTGGAATTGGTCAAAATAACAGGTTTCCAGACCTATGAGCAACTCTCTCCAGGTGAGAGAGTGCATGGAGGAAGTGAGAACTCCTGGAAGGGGTCTAGTAGGTGTCGCAGAGCTCGGAGACTTCCGGTCTGGTCTGTTGTTGAAGCCTAAGGCAAGGGATGTTAACAACCAAAGGACTATTCGGGTGACATTGAAGGTGTATACTCCTGGTGTGAGACAAGCATGTGGGCAACGAGGTTCTGTGTGCAGTGGGCGTAAGTGACTCCTGGGAGAGAATCCTTCCTCTGTAACTGTGTGTATTCACGTTGAACTTGCCTAGCCTAGGATTCCCTGTTCCGGTGGAGCTTAGTCCCAGCTCGAGGGTGACCTACTGCTGAGAGTGATCAGCAATGCGGTCTAAGGCTGGGAGGTTCATGTAAGATCTGCACACAGTTGGTGGTGTTACCATCATTCCAAAAGATAATTATCATCTTATTCTTAGTTATATGTTATCATGTATTCTGTTGTGCACATGAATTATTGTTAATGTTTATTGATGATGTATCTTAGCAGTAATTATGTACTTACTATGTGTAAAGTCATTTATCTTCATTTAAATGCATATTATATAAGTGTTATTCTGTAGCAGGACTCTCGATCTTTGGTGGGCTGGGGATGTTACAGTGAGAGAGTTGCTCGGAGGAAGTGAGAACTCCTGGAAGGGGTCTGGTAGTTGTCGCAAAGCTCGGAGACTTCCGGTTCGGTCTGTTGTTGAAGCCCAAGGAAAGGGAGGTTAACAGCCGAAGTACTGTCTGGGTGATAGTGAAGGTGTATAATCTTGGGGTGAGACAAACATGTGGGGAACGAGGGTCTGTGTGTAGTGGGTGTAAGTGACTCCTGGGAGAGAATCCTTCCTCTGTAACTGTGTGTATTCCCATTGACCTTGCCTAGCCTAGGGTTCCCAGTCCCAGTGGATATTAGTCCTAGATCGGGGGTGACCTATTGCTGAGAGTGATGAGAAGTGCGGTCTAAGGCTGGGAGGTTCATGGAAGGTCTGCATGCAGTTGGTGGTGTTACCATCATTCCAAAATATAAGTATCAACTTGTGCTTAATTATATGTTATCGTGTATTATGTTGTGCACATGAATTATTGTTAATGTTTCTTGATGATGTATGTTAGCAGTAATTATGTACTTACTCTATGTAAAGTCATTTATCTTCATTTAAATGCATATTATAGAAGTGTTATTCCACAGTAGCATTGCCTGGTCTTTGGTGGGTCGGGGATGTTACAACGGTAGTGGGTCCAGTTGATCCAGATGCTCTAGTCCTCTCCACTGGGCAATCGCACTGGTAGTGTGTCTCCCCACAAGTCCAACACCCCTTCTTCAGTCTAGTAGTCTTGGTACCCTAAGTAGAAGCTGACAGCCCACTGGCCTAGAATCCTGGTCTGTTCTGTTGAACAGGCCTAAACTGTTGCTGCTACGGTCAACGTTGTTGTTGATGTTGTGGTCCCTGATAAGGAGTGCACTGCTGAGGCGCTGGTCGCCGAGGTGTAGTGAAAGTGGATCCTCTCTTGAAGCCATGATATCCTGGCGTCTATCTAGATGGTGTCTAATGTTGTTGTGCACCATATGACACCTGCCCTGTGGGTCTCGCTGGAGTCCTGCTCTGATCCCCATTGATAAGCTCCTCCTCTGCTATGAGGGCCTTCTGGATGACATCATGCAAGGTCTGAGGCATCGAAATCCTAACCTTTGCACGTATGTTGACATTAAGGATGAACAAGAACTTGTTGACCTTAAGTTTCTCAGTATTAAGGTGCAGAGCATATCGAAGCAACTCCATAAAACAGGCCTCATACTCGGGCACCGTACAGCCTCCCTTTCGCAAGGCATTGAACTCGTTGAGCTGACGCTCAATGAATTCCTCTGATAGGTACCTCTCTCAGAACCATTCCTCGAACAATTCCCATGACACGTCTTTGACAGCCATGTTCAATTGTGGAAGGAGCGTCTTCCAACATAGAAGAGCGCTCCCCTTCAGTTAAAAGATCGCCATACGAACCTTCATGTTGGAGGTATAGTCACAAAGTGCAAAGAACATCGCCATATTCTCCAACCATGCCTCAGTAGCTGTGTCGTCTAGGGAACCAAAGAACTCAGGAAATTTGACCTTCTCGAGTTTGCGGAGAACGCTACCAGTACCAACCGGAGTGCATGGTGGACCCTCAGGGGGTGTCGGTGCCCTGGCCTCATCTCTGTCCAAATGGCTGATCATTGCCTCGGACATCCATTGAAAAGACCTCATCAACCCAACCACATCACCCACCACTATCTTCTCCTGCTCGACAACCTTTTTGTCTCCCTGGGGGTTAGACCCCTCAAGCGTGGATGTTGTTGGAGGCATCACGCCTCCTCCCCTAGCACCCCGTCGTCTACCTCCGTGACATCCTCTAACCATGATTACCTACACGAATACAAGTCAACTTAATTAGCAAAATTATAATCAAATATCATATGAGCGAAAGTTGTAGTGTTCCCAAGTCATGCGTTGAACCCCACTCTGATACCATATGTAACAACCCCAAATCGTTACAACTGCAAGCGAAGAAAAAAGTGTAATTTTTCTTTTTTGTTTTTAGGCAAGAAGGCAACGATGAAAAAAGTTGAACCACACAACCTGACGACGAACACACGCACACTGATCAGGCAACAAACAACAACTACTCAACACACTAGCACAACAAGCAACAGGGCGAAACATGCATAGATCAAATATAGAAACGACTACCCACCTAACACAACATGACAACACCCACAATATAAAGGACAATGTCCACCATCCCAACACAACGGACTCGACGACCAATAACTAGAACATTTATGCGCACAAAACCAATGCATGAAGGCAATACAACCCAAGCACCACAACCACAACAACGAACCAATGCCCACAACAGGTAGCACAGACTCTAGCCAAGTTATCATTCGCCTCTATCCATTAGGGTGCGCAATAATCCCCTCATCAGAAATCATTTCGTCGCTAGCTAATAGGCGCGACAACAACTATGGAACAACATCCTAACTAGACCAAGGGCTCAAGATAAATCCAATGTGCTAGGAGTTGAAATCAGTGTTAATAAGAATACACCCACAACCCCGCACAACAGGTCGACAAGACACAAGATTACATCAAAAATGCAAGCTAATACACGACTTCGCCAACAAACCAAAACCATCAACTATTAAGCAAGTTGTCTAAGTGCGAAGGAGTGAACTGTTACCAAGCTACTAAGGTCAAAAATTCTCAAGAGGCGAACTAAATTAAGCACTTAACAACATCAAATTTGTTGATCAACAATTACCCATTATCCATTAAATTAAGTGAACTATTGATCTATGTTTCTTAAATAATAATCGACTTTGTTGTCTAATTTAACAAATCTAAATTAATCAACAAATACAAATCTAAATTAACAATTTAACATTTTCTAACAATATTAACAATATTAATATAATTGTTGTCTAATTTAACAAGTATAAATTAATCAATAAATACAAAAATAAATTAACAATTTAATATTATCTAACAACATTAACAATATCAATATAAAACACTATTAATATAAAACTATTAACAATATCAATTCATAACACAATGTCTAACAATATTAACGATATTA
>JASDQU010242925.1:59552-69754 GCA_032191745.1 Picea mariana
GGGGGGTGGTTCGCTGCTAATACCCAGTCATAAACGCATCTACCACAAGGTCACAACGCATCCACACTTGTTTTCTAAATTCATGGCATTCAGCGTATAAACTTGTTGCTTTTAAAAGTATAGTTGAGATGTAAATGTCTGAGTATCTCAAAGGCTATGAATAAAATTTATGGAATGGTAAGGCTGTCACAAAAAGAAAAACGCTACCAGTAAAATGTTGTAGCCAAACGTTGACCCACTGTATAAAGACTCCAAATAAAACGTTACTTATAAAAATGTGGTGAGAGTAATTAACCTACATCCATGTGCAAGTAAATATGAAGTGGTTAATGATACAGCTGGTAATAAATACAATAAGATTGCCCAACAATAAAGGTAAAAGGGTGTAGTCTTAAAGAGAACAACGTAGAGTAAAATGACCGTCAATACATATTTTAAAATCGTCGTAAACGAATTCGCACTCAATAAAAATAAATCAGGTGAGTTTGCAGTTCCATGAAATAGGTAAAATCGTGGTCCACTCAATCAATTTGCAGAAAAGGGTTGCTAATGCTGGCACAAGATAAGCGAATCACAGAGAAGATTTACGATAACACTCGCATCAGAGATATGATATCACAGGGTGTTTAACTGCAAAAAGGATAAGGATTGTCGGTGTAAAAATGCAGAGATGTAAAATCAAACGCAAAGATGATAAAAAAAATGCAGTGAAAAAAAAAAAATTTGGGCGCGCTGCCAAAATCGTGGAGTGGAAATTTTGTCGTCTGCCAAGCATTTCGTTGTTGTGCATTGTCATTCAATCGTTGAGTTTTAAGTAAAGCGATTGTTGAGGTTTACCCTCAAAATTTCGTTGAGTAAAACATAAGAAATCACATTCAACAATAGTAAAGATACGTTGTGAGGAAGATTCCAAACTCAGAATAAGATAGAAAAACGTTGTCCAATGAAGGTAAATTAACATTCTAAAACTGAATAACCAAGGGTAAAGTCGCAGGGTAAAAAATTTCCATTAAAGGTGATAATCGCAGAGTCAATTTGGTAGACCAGATGTATAAAAAAAAAACACACAATAAATCTCCAGGAAAAGTATCAATCACATAATTAAACTGCCAGGAAATGTATTGAAAACATAGAGATCAATACGTAGAGTATATTAAGTGGTTCGCTGAGGGAAGGGATAAACAATCGTAGAGGTAATCAATCGCAACAAGGCACAAGACGATCACTCAACCAGGAACAATAAACAGGGGTAGACAGTTGGGCCGAAACATACTTCACTCATCATCCACGCACACAAAAGTAGGACATTAGGATCTATAGGTCTATTAACACCGACGACCGTCGATCCGGCTCCTAGCCGACTGCTCAGGCGTGGACTAATGAACTAGGGATGAGGACGAAGTATAAAGCACTAACTCTTCACAATAAATGAATAAAACCGATAGTCATAGCAATCAAGGATCGATTTCCAAGGGAATCAAGCCAAGCAGCGAGCTTAAGGTTATGGGGAATTTAGGTTCTCGATTAAGATGCTAAGTCAAACACTTTCTTTACACAATTAAAATTACATAAATGAAAGTGTAAGTTCAATAATAATCTACCATGCCTAATAAAATCATGCGTACCATAGCCCGAGGTGACAGCCCTGAGTCATTGTCCCGCGCGCTCAGTGCAGCTCCCGCTTGTCAACTGATGAGACTTCACCAATACCTCCCAGCCAATGCTAGGGGTACTCTTCTTCCCCCTTATCCCCCCAAGTCGCAAAGGGGCCACACACACTAAACCAAATAACAACTAGCTCCCAGCTCGCCTCGCAAGGCCGAGCTACCACTCCTCACCACACTGGGTATACCAACTCCCATAAGATAAGTCAGTCAAGTCGAAAATTCTGCAGCGTAACGTTACGAGTAAAAGAAGAGATCCATCCTCCTCCTCCTCCCTCCTTTATATAGAGTTTCTAAGTCATTTATTTCCCAATTTCCCATTTAATTTAATGTTCAATAATTTAATTCAGAAAAAATCCTCCTCATACATGTGTCACCCATCCCTTTCGTTACACCAAAAATTAATTTCATTAATTATTTAATTACTCCTATTTCCCTCACCCACCTAAAAGCAATTCTAGAATCGCTCCTAGGTGTCCCCATATTCCCTTACATATTTTAATTACTTACCCCCTTACTAATTTACTAGTTGAGTTCAATTTAGAAAGTTCTTAAAGGCAAGATACCTTACTAAGTTAGTCATTCTACTTTTTCCTTATGTTTCCCTTTCTCTTTATGTTTCCCCCTTTTCCCCTTAGTTTCCTAATTCTTTTAAATTTCCCTCTTTCCCTTTTTATCTAAAACTCAAATTATCAAGTGTAGGAAATTACATTTTTCCCCTTTTTCTTTTTAATTAATAAATTTTCAATTAGCATAAGTAACAAAACAATTATTTCCCTTTTTGTTAGAAATGTAATCCCCCAAAGTAATTTGATTTTTATAAATTAATTTAATGTATTTCCCCCTTCTCGTCACATGTTTAATGATGATTATTAGTATTATTTATTTATTTATTTTAATTTTTTTCTACCGCAAGTATCACTTAGACCTAGATTTTATTTTCCTATGCTGGGTGACATTTTATTAGGGAAATTGGTTTTAAATCTTTCTTATCACATTATTCGTTCTAAGGTCATCTAGGTTTATTCACTTAATAGCTAACAATGTGACGTGCCCTTCAGGACACACTAGGTGCTCCAAGGGTGTCACTCACCTCATTTTGTTTCCCTTGTGTGATGTGCCCTTTAGGACGCACTATGTGCTCCAAGGGTTCCACTCACCTCTTGACTGACTTGATAGACATCAAAAAACCCTGGAGTCAATACTTTGTCAGGTGATATTGTGGGAGACTAAGGGCCTCTAAGGAATAAGGCCCATGCCTTATTGCGTTCCCCTTAGAATCATCGTGAGCAATTTTCATAGTATTTCCTCGCGGCATCGTGGGTCTTCTCGAACTAGGTAATCGTTAACCTACATTTCAATCCACAGCGAGAGTGCCAGTAGGATGTGGCAGGGCTGTTGTCCACACCTCTCCCTCAATGTCTCTGGTAGTCATGTGTGACCCCTGTACTCCACATGTCAGTCTGGTTGGCAAGCTATCGTCAGCTTGCATCATCAACGAATCATGTCATAAATAAAATCCATAATCATAACATATAATCATATGTACATAAGTCATATATACAACAATCAAACCCCAATTGTCCACTCCCTGACTCGGTCTAGAGTCTAAGGGTTTCATCGATGCCTCTGCATCCTCGAGGTCTAAAATAATGTACACTCAGGAGAATCGAGTCAATAGCACCTGTCTATGTCAATACAGTAAAAGAACATGTCATCATATCTATAATGCCTCATAATCATAATCAAACGCCCAATAGTATAATAATCTGGATCACTTGCAAGAAAGTGTCCTCAAAGAATAAGTTTTCTCAATGCACGTAAGAGAGGGATGTTACATTGATAGCATGGGCCTGAGTACAATCAACCTTCGAGAATGTGAGATTCAACATGCATAGGATGAAAAGGAAATTCATATGGGAAAGGAGAGCAGTTTTTACTGGCATATTTTTGGACAACAAGAGAGTTCTAATTGTTGAAGATTGAAGGAAGCCATATTGGGCATGTATAGCAGCTTGTTGGAGTTGTTATTTCATGGAAAAATAGGAATTAGGCCTTTGAGTAATATTCATTGCAAGAGAGTGTTAAAGTGTGCAAGTAATTTGTTGTTACGATAATTCTTGTGTAGCTATAGATTCTCGAAGCCCCCAGAAGGGATAATTCTTGTCAAACCTGTGCTAGATCCTTAGAGGGAAGTGGGATAGCCTAAGTGTAATACCCTGGTTTTTAGCCCCATATTAAATAATGTATTTTGTTAATTTATGAAAGGTCAGAGTGCCCAAACAATTAAAAGAGGCCAGTGTGCCTAGGAAATGTAATGTTTTGATCATTATTAATAATAAAGTACATCATTGGCTGCAAGATGGACAAGGTTGAAACACTGGACTGGTATGGGATGAAACTATTCACCATGGTATTGTCATTATGGAAGTTTATGTCTTTGAGATACAAAATATCAGGAGAAATAGCGTTGCAAAAATCATGTAGAATCCAGAGTGTCATGCAGACGGAAATCCTTTGTAAAGGATCATGGAATCACAACCATTCCATTTTGATTTTCAGGAGCAATCACAACCATTGAATCAAGGGATCTCTAGATCATTAGATCAGGAGTTAGGTAAAAAAGGACCATCAGATCGAACTGGTCGATCGCCATTTTTTTATCAAATCCAAGTAGGAGATAGAAAACTCTGGAACTTTGCCACTTCGATGATTATTGGAGGCAGGGAAAAAGCATGAAATCCTAAAGGATGAAGTCACGAAATCTTGCTAGTTGTCTGATATGATAGGTAGTGCAGGTCAAATATTAGTTGTTGATTGTGGTCATCCAACGTTGACCCTCCGGATGTAAATAAGTTCGAGTCCTAGAAATCCTGCCAACCATTAGATTGAGAAAGGAATTCGGGAGTAATCCAAGCCATTAGATCAGGAGTAAAAGGATAGTGAAGTTTCAGGACACTGAAACTTTGCCACTTTGGTGATTATTGGAGACTAGGTAAAGCCCTGAAGTTTTGAAGCCGCGAAGTGTCGAAGCCATGAAGTTCAAATATGCATTCACAAAATTACGCATGTCGTCAAATCTGGAGAATAGGAATGTGGACTGTCAATTTGGTGGATGACATGTCTTATGCCACGTGGCTAGGGTGCCATGTGGGGACATGTGTCACATGAATTCAGTGCCTTTTGGACCCCAACTTGTCCATTTCTGAGTGACACATGGCACACATACCATGGGTCCACATCATCATAGGTGACATCAGCATGCCATGTCATATCCAAGATTATGGCCTTCGGGAATGTCCAACATCTCTACTAGCGAAAGTGTCAAAGGCTGAAGTAGTGAATTCACGCAGGTCGTCGATCTAAGATCCCTTTGGTAACTTTCTCAATCGTTGGATTAATATAGTGGAAGGATAGTGTAAGGATATGTGTTAACCAATGGTAAGCGGTCACCGTCACTTTATGACCACTTCGGCAAGTATCACTCCGGGAGAGTTGAACAACTCAAGAGTTGTAATATCTCAGAGTCTCGGAGTGTCGAAGTCTCGAAATGAATAAGAACCATACATCTCAAGGCCTGATTAAGTCATGATCATTGATTTTTTTGAAACCGCCAGATGAGCCAAGATCATCCAGTCAACAGGAGATTAAATATCAACCATTCGATCTACTAGTGAAGATAGAAATATTACTAAGTGTTGGACCTTTATGAGTCTATGAGAACACAATTCCGCGAGTTCGAAAAGATAGAAAAATGGCTAAGTGTTGGACCTACTATGAGTCTATGAGTTCGCGAGTCCAAATAGATGGAAAAATAATCTAAGTGTTTAATCTTTTCGAGCAAACTCAGGAAAGAAATAATTATGATATAGTATTGGAACAAATTCTACATAATATCATGGATCTTGTTAAGTTATTTTTAGCCTAACAAATTTTGTTGGCTGCAAATTTTGCAAAATTAGGGAGTATAACCATATCAGTTCAAGATAATGATGATCATTCAATAAATGGAGGAAGGGGAGGGAGCCTTCAGTCATGACAAAAAGGCTAAAGGTGAAAATATCAGTGTTGGTAATGCAGAGACATAATCAAATGGGAACAGGAGAAGAGGGGAACATGAAACCTTAATAGAGACCGTGAGAAGCCTGAAAATAGAATTGTAGAGTTACAAAGGAGACAATGAGAAGTTGATGAGAGAGAGAAATCAGATAAATGATCAAGTATTGAAAATCCTAAATCAGTTGCATGGGAAAGAAAGTAAGGGATCGGGCTTAAGGTAGGAGGAAGAAGAAAGATATCATGAAAGAAGGGGTAACTACAGAGGAGTTGATCATTCAATAAGTGTCAGCAGAACTCATAAACATCACTCCTCGCCTTACTAAGCAAGGAAATTTTATGCATATGAAGACTCCATAAGGAGTCTAGAAGTGTCTCATGTTAGGCACCAAAGAAGAAGGCATGAAGTGATCAGTTTGCAAGGAGAGTTGAGGAAACTTAACCCATCGTCCTTTGATGGTGAAAGAGAAAGAGAATATGATGTTGAAGCATGGTTTCTTGGACTTAGGAGGTATTTTCAATTGCATAACTACTCCTCAAACCTAGAAGAAATAATTTCCATATACCATTTACATGGGAAATATGTTATGTGGTGGGATCAGCTGAAGAAAGTTGAGCACATTAATGAGATCTGGATCACTTGGAAGTAGTTCAATAAATATTTTCAGAAGGATTACCTTTCAGAGCACTTCTATGACAAGAAGATGCAAGAGTTCTTTGAACTAAGATTGGGAAGCATGAACATGGCAGAGTATGAAAAGAAGTTCTTGGGACTGCTAAAGTATGTGGGGTTTATAAAGGATGAGAAGGTGAAAATACAGAGGCTTTTAAGTGGACTTCCATCATTTTATAAAGAGAATATTCAATATGATGAGCCCAGGACATTGACTGGGACTATCACGAAGGCTAAGTACATGTATGAGCAAGGAAAATGTAGAGAATCCATGCATAAATATTGGAAGGATGAGAAGAAGGACAAATTTGATCAAAGGAGGAAGGGGTTCAAACCTCCTTTCAATAGAAACAACCCTAATAAAAATCAACAAGATTAGTCTGCAAAGGAGGAATCCAAGAAAGAGGAATCCTTGGTGAAAAGAGGAAGACCACCAATACAATGTTGGGGGTGCAGGGAAAATCACATATACAAGGATTTCCCTTACAAAGATAAAGTGAATACCATGCACAACATCCAAGAGGATACAACAATGGAGGACATGGGAAGGATATATGCAGCCTTAGAAGATCGACAAGCAGAGTACCAATCCAATATGATCGAAGTGGAAGGTAAGATCATTAATCCGCCTATTTCTATTTTAATTGATTCGGGAGAAATTAATTGTTACATTGATCCTAAAATAGTGGATAGATTACATTTGGAGAAAAATTAGCTAGGGAAGTCAAGTTTGGTTCAACTAGACACAAGAACCAAAAGAAGGATCAATGAGTTTGTTAGAAGTTGTCCAATAAATCGTAATGGAATAAATATAGTTGTTGATATTAATATCATCCCATTAGGATCTTATGACATCCTAATTGGAATGGATTGGTTGGACCAACACCATGTTGTCATAGATTGTCATAACAAGACATTTACATGTCTTGATGAAGAAGGAAAACAGAGCACTATGAAAGGAATTCCAAGACCCATTTCTATAAGGGATATTTTAGCCTTACAGTTGAAGAAATGTTTCAGGAAAAGATGGAAATTGTATGTCGCTCATGTGGAATATTCAGAAGAGACAAAAGGTTCAAGCCTTGAATATTTTCCATTATTGCAGGAGTTTGAATATGTATTCCAATAAATACCAGGATTGCCACCAAAGAGGGAGACATATTTGTATATTGATTTAGTACCAGGAACTTCCCCAATATCAAAAACACCTTACATAATGAGTACACCTGAATTAAAAGAATTACAAATGCATTTGGCAAAGTTGTTGAAGAAAGGGTACATAGGTCCAAGTGTTTCACCTTGGGGAGCACCAGTACTCTTTGTAAAAAAGAAGGATGGAACATTGAGGTTGTGTATAGAATTTAGACAATTGAATAAAGCCATTGTAAATAACAAATACCCTCTACCCTGAATTGATGACCTCTTTGATCAGTTAAGATGGGAAAATATATTTTCAAAGACAGACTTGAGATCAGGATACCATCAAGTAAGAATCAAGGAAGAAGAAATCAATAAGACAACCTTCCAAACCAGGTATGGACATTATGAGTTTGTAGTGGTGTCATTTGGATTGGACAATGAACCAGCCGTCTTTATGTGCTTAATGAATGGCATCTTCAGAAATTATCTGGATAAGTTTTTCATTGTGTTCTTGGATGACATACTTATTTATTCTAAGTTAGAGGAAGAGCATGAACATAAATTGAGGTTGGTGTTACAAGTGTTGAGGGAACACCAACTCTATGCCAAGCTTAGTAAGTGATATTTTTACCAAGAACAGATCCATTACTTGGGACACATTATTTCATAACAAGGCATAACAGTGGATCCAGAGAAGATTCAAACCATTAGAGGATGGCCAACACCCAGAAATGTTTCACAAGTCATAAATTTTATGGGATTAGTTGGTTACTACAGAAGATTTATAGAAAGTTTCTCTAAGATTGTTCATCCCATCACTTCTTTGCAAAAGAAAGGAATTAAATTTGAATGGACAATGGAGTGTGAACATAAATTTAATTTTTTGAAGGAATTACTTACTAGTGCACATATTTTAAAGATAGTTGACACAAATGAAAGTTTTGTGGTATGTACATATGCATGCAAGGGAGGACTTGGTGGAGTCCTCACTCAAATTGGAAATGTCATTGGTTACGAGTCCAAAAATCTTAAATAACATGAGAGGAACTATGCCACACCTTACTTGGAACTTGTTGCCATTATTCATGCATTGAAGATGTGGAGGAATTATCTCATGGGGAATAGATTTGAATTAAGAACAGGCCATAGTGGTCTGAAATATATTTTTCAACATCCAACTTTGAATGCCAGGGAAACAAGATGCCTAGAATTTTTAAGTGAATATGATTTTGACATCAAGCATATCAAAGGAAAATAAAATAAAGTTTTTGATGCACTTAGTAGAAGAGTACATCTCATGCATGCCACAACTGTTAGTATGCATTAGTCAGATTTAAAGAGCATAATTTAGATGTTGTTGTTACAGATCAGCATTACCTACAGGTAAAAGAAAGCTTACAACGGGAAAATGTACAACAGAAAATTAAATAATATGAGATGAAGATGTATTACTTATGCATAAAAATAGAATTATGTTCCTAGTTCTGGAGAACTTAGGAATTTGGTATTAAAAGAAACACATAATGTTCCATATGCTGGATATCCTGGTTACCAAAAAACAATTGCAGCAGCAAGAAGCCAATTATTTTGGCCAGGAATGAAGAAGCATGTTGTTGATTTCATTTCCATATGTATTGAATTTTAGAGAGTAAAAGTTGAGCATAGACACCCAGTGGGTTTTGCTTCAGCCATTACCAATTCTAGAGAAGAAATGGGAAGTGGTAAACATTGATTTTATAACTAAATTTCCCAGGAAAACAAGACAACATGATTCAATCATGGTATTGGTTGATAAATTGACAAAGGATGTTCATTTTGTTCCTATAAAAATGACTCATACAACAACTAATATTGCAGAAATTTACACGAGGGAGATTGATAGGTTGCATGGGACACCTAAGACAATTATTTCAGACAGAAATAAAAAGTTTACTTCAAATTTCTAGAGGGAATTGCTTAAAGGATTTGGTACAAATATGAACTTTAGCACATCATACCATCCACATTTAAATGGGAATACAAAGAGAGTCAACCAAGTAATTGAAGACATGTTAAGAATGTATGTGATGGATAAGCCATCTAAGTGGGAAGATTACTTGCACTTGGTTGATTTTGCCTATAATAATGGGTATCAAGTTTCATTGAAAATGAGCCCATTTTAAGCTTTGTATGGTAGCAAATGCAGTACTTCAGTTAGTTTGGACAACCCAATAGATAGAGTGGTACTTAGGCCATAATTGCTCAAGGACATGGAAGACCAGATACTTAGAATTAAGAAGAATTTAAAGGCAACTCAAGATAGACAGAAAAAGTATGCAAATAAGAATATGATAGCTAGAGAATTTAAAGTGGGGGAGCATGTGCTTTTGAAAGTGGATCCCAAGAAGAGATCATTGAAGTTGGGTAGTTATACAAAGCTAGCAGTGAGATTCTTTGGTCCATTTGAGATATTGGACAGAATAGGGCCAGCTGCATACATGCTTGCATTGCCTACTTCCATGAATGTGCATAATGTATTTCTTGTTTCGTTTCTAAAAAATTGTGTACATGATCCTAACCATGTTATTGATTGGCATCTGATTTAGGTGGAGACAGAGGGAGACTTCCAATTCTAGCCAGTGCACATATTGGACAAAAAAGTAAAAATGCTCTAGAATCGAATTATAGAG
>JASDQU010242925.1:76158-91939 GCA_032191745.1 Picea mariana
ATATTTGCACCTCCAAGGATTTGACCCCTATCAACGCATGATAGATCTAGAGTTAAGATGGATCTATGTAGGTGGTTAAAATATTTCAATTGTGTGCTACTCAATATGAGTGAAACCACATGGTGCGTGTATGTGTGTGTGTGTTCAACATGGAGTTCATATATATGTATGCATGTTGTAACATACCCATCTCTATGCTAAGCCACATTACTACAATTCCCTCTTTGTACATGTTGTATGTCTCAAATTCTTTCGACTTGGTTCATACTTTTAATAATTAACTTAGCTCTGATATTATAATATGTTATATCCTACTATGCAATGAAATATGTAAATATGACATGCAATTCATACATAACAACACACACACACATATATATATATTTCCAATGGAATACACATTCCATGAAACCCTCTAGGTACTTCCCATTATTTCGAGGATGGTGCAAGAGGTAAACCATCTCGTTACATTTTTGACAACCTAATTCGGTGGGGACATCGAGTGAGCCCCAATAATATCTATAGAGGTATTTAACCTAGGGACTTGACCTCATGACCTTCTTCTTGTAATTCACAACACTCAACCACTCAATCTAACCCATTAGGCTAGGTAAAAACGCCAAATTACAACGACATGCAATTTATTAAGAATCACCACATATTTAATGGTAAATCACTAAAAAATAATACAAAATATAACATAGAAACTATAACACTTATCTTATGAAGAAATGTCATCGACTGGTTATGTACAAAGGATGTTCTTCTCAACCATAGGCTTTGTTGCTTCAATTTTCTCAGCAAAAAACCACCCTCGAGTTTGGGATATGAGTCCACAAGGATAAATGACTCCTATGGATGGATAATATCCCGTACAAAACACAATATTATCCCAAAAAATTAAAACATACAAAATTATACAACATTTTCCACCACCTATATCTCTTCCCTGGCCTACACCACCCTTTCCCCTTCTTTGCATTGAAGTCCCTCAGGAAATCCTCACCCCCTCCAGGTATTCAATGTAGACTATATACTAATATTAATGATGAGGGATTTAGAAAATCCAGCTGTTGGTGCAACCTCAATCACATCAATCCCATGCTCATGCCTATAGGAAATTTCGTATCATATATATGTGACAAACATCCCCAACCTTCCATCACATGAATAGCATTCTAAATTGGCATAGGTTAATGGTGAAATACACCCATGACCATTGAGTGAACATATTTAAAACAATGAACAGGTAGAATGATGGTCAAACTTCCCAAACCCAAAGAATTAGTATGCATGTTCTGAACTTTCCACTTGGCACATAAGGAACTCCACCTAGATATTTGGAAAACATCTCCATAATGATTTTTCCTTTAGCAGACTTTAAGGTAAGTGTGTTGGAAATACTGAGAGGGGGGTGAATCATTATTTATAGAAATTAGTATTTTTGAACTTGTACTTCAATCATATAATGTATTCAATTTATATCCAATCAACCATGAAGACTATCTAATGAACAATGAAGAATAGTATAAGAGATACACCAATACATCATGCACAATATATAAGAAGTAATCATGTATTATTCTTCAAAGGAAGTAATGACTTCCAAAGGTAGATACAGCTTCCAAATATAAAGGGAGGGATAAACCTCCAAAAGGAAGATACAATCCTCCAATATCAAGAGAGGGTTGACCTCTCCATCCTTGCCCCTTCCTTCCACCCAAGAATATATGAGAGATTATAAAACTTTACATTAAATTATCACCATCAACCAACCATCACATAGAACCTGATAATGCTTCCCGAGACTTCTTCAACTTCTGCAATTCTTCACTTCTTGGAGTACTCTGATCTTGTAGATAATGTTACTCAATGTATTCTCTGAAACTCCTCCAAGTTTCACTCCTTGAATCCTCCCAAAAAAGGAGTTATAGAGAAAGTGGTAGACCTTATTCAATTTTGGTTTATTCAGGAGAGCGAACTTGTACAGAATTCCCCACACTCAATATTTAACATCCAATTCTGAAATTCATACACAGGAAAATCCAGTCTGTGTGCTTTCCAATGCAATTGGTCTCACTTCATTTGTATTCTCTATGAATAATTTATGATTGTTTTACCTGGAACACTTGTTTATGAATAGCTTCAAGACTAGTAAAAAAACCCTATTTTCCACAGAGCGTATCTCCAAAATTATAGTGAATACATAGCTGGAATTTTTACCATAGGTACCTAGATATGTCTTCTCAATAGCCTCCAAATTTCACCATCTGAATCATTGTAGAAACAAAGTTACAGATAAAATGGTAAGATGACCTGTAAATAACATACCTTAGAACACATCACCAAAAGACTTAATCCTCCCTTGAAATTCAACCTTCTTTACTTCAGATTTCCTTAGAAATTTGACTTATATCTCCTTGTTCATTAATAAACTTGTGTGTGTTCAAAAATGAATGTATAATGAGATGTATTTATACCCTTTATGTTAATTCTTTTTAACATTAGGGACGCCATATAGTTTCTACTTCAATTCACATTGTCATCTTCAAAAATTCATTTCTCCTCAATTGTGAGGATCCACGTGACGTGCCATATACCACTAGGATCGGCATGAATTATACTATCCATCCATGGGTGTTGTATTTTCATGTGTAATTTCCTTCATGTCTATCTACTTCGATCAAATGTGGGGTCGAAAATCCAATTCCATCCATGGGTGTTGTATCTGCATGTGTAATTTCCTTCATGTCTATCTACTTCGATCAACTGTGGGGTCCAAAATCCAATGGCTAGGGTTGAAATCAATGAAAACAACCAATGTTCCAACAATATCCCCCTTTGTCATTGATGGAAACACTCATTCTCCCCCTGTCATCATGATCTCAATTTCTCTCCCCCTTTGACATCAATGGAAAAGGGTGGGGATGCTCCCCCTGAGTTCAATGGCATAAGGTGACCTTCTTATTTGGGGATTCTCCCCCTGAACATGTGGCACTCAATAATGCTTCATCCTTATTTTTGGTCTTTGGGACTATTTTTTCCTTGGAATCCTTTTGTGTGGCTTTTTTCTTCTCTCTCTTCTTCATGTCTAGGATGTATATGTTGTTCGGTCTTCTTGTTGCAGTTGCAACCAATATTCCTGAGTTCTTTTCTCTTATTTTATATTTTTGGGAGTCAAACGTAAGAGTGTATCCTTGATCAAAAAATTTTCTGACATTGAGGAGATTATGCTTCAGATCTTCAACCAATAGGACTTTTCCTGCTTTTACATTTTTTCTTCCAAGATTCATAGTTCATTTTTCAAGTATTTTGGTAGATGAGTCATCTCCAAATGCAACATTTCCACCCTTTTTCTTCAAGCTGCAAAATTTTCTTTGATCTTTGGTCACATGGGATGAGAACCCACTATCTATGAACCATTCATCTTCTTCTTTGCATTCTTTAGTGACCAATGTTATTCAACAATTTTCATTGTGTGGAATTTCTTTCCTTTCCCATGTTTTAGTTGGTATAGGGACATTTGGCATAGGATTATCTTCCTTCATATCTCTGCAATCTCGTGCTTTGTGACCAATATTATTGCAGTTGTAGCACACAATATTTTGATCCATTAAGGGGTCAAATGGATTATAATTTCTGTTGACAGTTCTACGAACATTTCCATATCTACTATTTGCACCATTCATGTATCTTGCATAGTTATTCCTTTCATTGATTCTACAATTGATTGCCTTGTGTCCAAAATTTTCAGAAGTATAACAATTTCCAAGAAAGAAATTTTGATACCTAGGAGTAAGTGATCTTTTTTTTGGTGTGGTCCATCTAGGTTCACGATCTATTCTTCTGTAGTTTCCTTCATAATGATTGCTTTCATACCTGATGGGAGAGGATCTTCTTGATATCTCATTCTTTCTGAATTCTAGTCTTCTATCTTGTTGTTCAACTTGCTCTGGAGTGTTGGTTTCATAATTTTCATCTTCCTTCTCTTGTTTTGTTGTCTTCAAACTGTCATTGTATACTAGTCATGTCTTGTCGTTTGGAGATCTTTGATTTCTAAGGATCTCATCTAATTTTTCAGTGTTTTTTTTGAAATTCTTCAACTTTTCTATTGTCAATAGTAGCTCCCCTTTTGTGTGATCCAATTCTGCTTTCAATTTCTCATAATCTTCTAATTGTTACTTCAAGCTACCAATGGTATTTTTAAGATTGTAATTCTCTTCTTCACAACTAATGAATTCACCTTTTAGTATTATGTTTGTGTTTCTAAGCTTGCTATTTTCAGTTTCAACATGCTTCAAATTTTTAATATTCTCATCTTCTTGTTCACTCTCTACATTGTATTTGTATCCCCAAAAGGAATCAAGGTTGGTTTCTTCATCTGAATATTGTTCAAAAATGATTTCTTCTTCTTTAGAACTCTTGTGATCATCATCCCGGGTTTATTGGGTTATGAAGAGGACTTCTCCTCTATCATTATCTTCTTCATCACTCTCATTTGAGGAGATGTCATCATCCTTGGATTAGAGGATCTTTTTATTGTTGAGACTTCTCTTTTTATAGTATCATTTTTCAACAATATGTCCTATTCTACCATAGTTAAAGAATTCGAGAGGAGACTTACCTTTGTATCTTCCAGTTCCCTTCTGGAGCCTTCTTACAAAATTTTCTNATTTCTTCATCAAGGTCATTATCCTTGTATTTTGTATTATTTATGGTTTTAAAGTTGCTTCATTGTTTAGCTAGTCACTTTCTGTACATGTTCTCATTTCATATGCTATAAGAGACCCATGTAATCCATCCATTGTCATTTTGGTCAAGTCCCTAGTTTCTTCAATTGCGGAGACCTTAGCATCATACTTCAAGAGAAGTGATCTCAACACTTTTTGTGCAACCAAGGATTCATTGAGTTCTTCACCTAATCCTCTGATAGCATTAAAAAATTCATCAACTCTAAGAAAATAGGTTGCAATATATTCCTTTTCATCCATCTTCAAATTTTCAAATTCTGCTCTATGTCGTTGAAGCTTGACCTTCTTAACTTTTGGATCACCTTCATAGAGACTATTGAGTTTGTCCCATACCTCTTTAGTAGTGATGAAACCCATCAATTTTCTAGCAATGGTTGGTGCTAATGCTCCTAGAATAACATGTCTGGCTTTTGAATTACAACTCATAAGATTTTTTCATTTGGATCGGTTGTAGCATTCTTTGGGATTGCATAGCCATTTACAACTAAGTACCAAATGTCTACTCCCAAAGCTGTTAGGTAAGTTTTCACTCTATCAATCCAGTATGCATAATTGCTTCCATCAAATCGTTGAATCCTTTTTGGAATGTGATCATGGTTATCCATCTCTGCTCAGGATTTTCCTTCCAATGGTTAAATTGTTCTGAAGACAATCTGCTCTAAAACCAATTGTTGGAAATATTGAGAGGGGGGTGAATCAATACTTAGAGAAATTAGTATTTTTAAACTTGTACTTCAATAATATCATGTATTCAATTTATATACAATCAACAATTAAGACTATCCAATGAACAATGCAAAATAGTATAAGAGATACACCAATACACCATGCATAATATATAAGAAGTAATCATGTATTATTGTTCAAAGGAAGTAATGACTTCCAAAGGTAGCCACAAATTCCACATATAAAAGGGAAGGATAAAAATCCAAAAGGAAGATACAATCCTCCAATATCAAGAGAGGGTTGACCTCTCCATCCTTTCCCCTTCCTTCCACCCAAGAATATATGAGATATAATAAAACTTTACATTAAATTATCACCATCAACCAACCATCACATAGAACCTGATAATGCTTCCTGAGACTTTTTAGACTTCTACAATTCTTCACTTGAATAATATGATCCCATATATAATGTTACTCAATGTATTCTATGAAACTCCTCCAATTTTCACTCCTTGAATCCTCCCAGAAAAGGAGTTATAGAGAAAATGGTAGAACTTATTCAATTCTGGTTTATTCAGGAGAGCGAACTTGTACAGAATGACCCGCGCTCAATATTTAACATCCGATTATGAAATTCGTACAAAGGAAAATACAACCCGTACTCTTTTCAATGCAATTGGTCTCATTTCATTTGGATTATCTATGAAGAAGTTATGGATGTTTTACCTGGAACACTTGTTTATGACTAGCTTCAGGACTAGTAAAAAAACCCTATCTTCCACAGTGTATCTCCAAAATTATAGCGAATAAATAGCTGAAATTTTTACCACAGGTACCTAGATATGTCTTCTCAATAGCCTCCAAATTTTACCATCTGAATTGTTCTAGAAACAAATTTATAGTGAAAATGGTAAGATGACCTGTAAATAACATACCTTAGAACACATCACCAAAAGACTTCATACTCCCTTGAAATTCAACCTTCTTTACTTCAGATTTCCTCATAAATTCGACTTATATCTCCTTTTTCATTAATAAACTTGTGTGTGTTAAAAAATGAATGTATAATGAGATGTATTTATACCCTTTATGTTACTTCTTTTTAATAGTAGGGATGACATGTAGTTTTTGCTTCAATTCACATTGTCATCTTCAAAAATTTATTTCTCCTCAATCGTGAGGATCCACGTGACATGCCACATACCACCGGAAGCGGCATGAATTATACAATTCATCCATGGGTGTTTTATCTGCATGTGTAATCTCCTTCATGTCTATCTACTTCGATCAACTCTGGGGTCCAAAATCCAATTCCATCCATGGGTGTTGTATCTGCATGTGTAATTTCCTTCATGTCTATCTACTTCGATCAACTGTGGGGTCCAAAATCCAATGGCTAGGGTTGAAATCAATGAAAACAACCAATCTTTCAACAAAGTAGACTTGGGTTTACAACAATAAAATAATATATATTTTAATTTGTCCTCTCTGTCATCCCTTAAGCTCATCTCACATATAAATGATAAAAACATAATATAACTTTAGGCTTTGGTTGACCATTGTGATAAGTCAATTGATGATAGAGATATTCAACTAGGAAGTTGAGCCAGTTGACCATCAAGGTATTTCGACCAATGGAGTAATTCAATTCTCTCTTATGGAATCATAATCCCCCAATATTATCACCCCTCTTGTATCACAACCATCGATGCATGTTTTATTAATATCTTTGATATACAAAATGCATATATTGGCCCTTGGAAATATTATCATACTTACCAACCTATATAATATATATGTACAATCACATTATAATTCATGAGGATTAAAACTGGGGTGTTACATTCCCCTCAAGCTTATTTTTGCACTGTTCTTAGTGCACGTCAACATACAAGTGTCCATATATACAATTTTTACTTCAAAATATCAAATAATTGCAGGTATGCCTCCTTCATGGCATATTATAGCTCCCATATTATGCCCTTAGGGTTTTAATAGGTCCATTGGACTTTTACCTTCCTGATAGATTTATTCTAGAGAACCTTGAATTTCTGGTCTAGGATGCGCACTTTCTCCACCCAAAATTCCCCTTTGGGATCCACCTAAATCAAATTCCAATCAATGACATGGCTAGAGTCATGCACATTATTTTTCAATGAATATACATGAAATAGACTATGCACATTCATGGGAGTAGGAAATGTAAGCATGTATGCAATTGGCCCTATCTTCTCCAGTATCTCAAATGGCCCACACAATCTAGTTTCCAATTTAGTGTAGATGCCTAACTTTAGTGAGCTTTTCTTTGGCTTCACTTTCAAGAACACATGATCTCCCACTCTGAATTCTCTCGCTATTTTCCCTTGTTTGCATAGATTTTTTTCTTGTTCTATGCTTCTTTCGAATTCTGCTTGATTTTCACTCTTTTCTCTTCCATCTCATTGAGCACCATTGGTCCAACCACTAATTTTTATGGTGGATTATCCCAACTTACTGGAGTATTATACTTTCTTCCATATAAAACTTCAAATGGGATCATCTTCAATGAAGCTTGATACTCATTGTTTTATGCAAACTCCACCAAATGTAGACATTATTCCCACTTGGATGGATTATCCATCACATACATCCTCAACATATATTCAATCACCTAATTAAATATCTATTTTTTTTCCATTTGTCCATGGGTGATATTCTATACTGAAGCTTAGATTTGTGCCAAAGCCCTTTTAAAAATTTGAGGTGAACTATTGAGATAAACTTGGAATCTTGATTTGACACAATTTCCTTCGACACTCCATGCAATCTGACAACTTATTTCATGTAAATCTCAACAATGGTGGTTTCCTTATGATTCATCTTGATTGGAATATAATGTGCAACCTTAATCAAATTATCCATCACCACCATTATTGGATTGTGTTTCCTTGTTGTACTAGGAATATTGTTGATGAAATAGATGGTGACTACCTCCCACTTCCACTCTGGAATTGACAATGCTTGTAGAAAAATTGTTGGGTGCCCATGCTCAACCTTCACCCTTTGGCATTCCATGCATTTGGCTATGTAACTAGCCGCATCCTTCTTCATTCTTGGTAAAAAAATTTGGCTCTTTATTGCTGCAATAGTCTTCTGATAACCTCAATGTCTAGTTTATGAAACATTATGCACCTGTTTTATCACCACATTCCTCAATTCATTTTCATTAGGAACATATACTCTATTTTTGTGCATCAATATTCCATCATCTCCCAACTCGTACTCTTTGTAATTTGGCTATAAATTACGTTGTCGTATTCCTTGCTTGACCTATAAATAATGATGGTTTGAATTTGTAGCTCTCAAAATTTTGTCTTTTAATTCAGACATGTACATACTTATGGTTGTAGCATGCATCTCATGCACCCTCTTTCTGAGTGCATCAAGCACTTTATCCTCCTTGCCTTTGATGTGCTTGATATCAAAGTCATGTTCAATGTGAAATTCCATCCATCTAACTTGTATTGAATTTAGGTTTGGTTGATCAAACAAATATGTCATACCATAGTGGTCTTTCCTTAGCTCAAAATGTTTTCCCATTAGATAATGCCTCCACATACTTAAGGATTGAACTATGGCTACCGGGTCTAGGTCATGTGTGGCATATTTCCTCTCATGCTCTTTCAACTTCCTTGACTCATAACATACCACATGCTCCTTTTGTGTAAGGCATCCACCAAGCCCTTCCTGGCACGCATCAATGCACACTGTGAAATCCTTATATGGATTATCAATCTTCAATATTGGTGCACTTTTCAATAAGTCCTTCAAATGTTGAATTTTATTCACAATTGGAGGTCCTTTCAAATTTTATCCCCTTCTTTTGAAAATAAGTGTTGGGGCGTGCAATATTTGAATATCCTCCAACAAACCCCCTATAATATCTATCTAATCCCATAAATGATATAACCTCTATAACATTCCTTGGTCTAGTCCATACTTTGATTGCAATTTACCTCAATCTTTTCTGGATCCACTACTATGCCTTCCTTTGAAATGATATGCCCCAAGTAGTGGATCTACTTTCAGTAAAATGAACAATTAATCAACTTGGGATATAGATGATGTTCCCTCAATACCTATAGCACCAATATCAAGTGTTTCTCATTCTCTTCCTCTGACTTTGAGTAGATAAGAATGTCATCCGAGAAGACAATCACAAACTTGTCCATATACTCTTTGAAAACTTCATTCATTAGACACAGGAAGACAACTGTTGCATTTTTCAAACCAATGGAACTACCTCAAATTCATAATGTCCACATCTAGTTTTAAAATATGTCTTACTAATTTCTTCACCTTTGATTCTCACCTAATGTTACCCTGATCTCAGGTCTATCTTGGAAAATATTTTTTCTCCTTTTAGATAGTCGAAGAGATCATCAATTTTGGGAAAATGGTACTTGTTCTCTATAGTAGCTTTATTCAATTACTTGAAATCAAAGCACAACCTTAAGGTTCCATACTTATTCTTCACAAATATTAATGACGCTTCCCAAGGTGAGACACTTGAGTGTATGTACCCCTTCTTCAATATTTATTTTAGCTGCATTTGTAGCACTTTCAACTCAGGTGTTCTCATTCGGTAAGGAGTTTTGGATACTGAGGAAGCTCTAAGCATTCAACCAATAGAGAAGTATATGTCTCTCTTGGGTGGAAAACCAGGTATTTCCCAAAATACATCTTCATACTCATGTAGCACTGAAAAATGTTCAATACTTGGACCTTTATCCTTTGCTAGCTCTTCCACATGGGCTATAAACAATCTGAAGCACCTCTACAACCTTAAGGCTGAAATTTTCCTTATAAAAATGGGTACCAAGATCCCTTTCACTAAGCTTTGTTTTGATTCTTCATTAAGAGATGTAAATATATTGTTATGATAATCTAACACAACATGATGCAAGTTCAACCAATCCATTCCAATTAGTATATCGTAAGATCCCAATGGTACAATATTCAAATATGCAATTGTGTTTACTCCATTAAGGTCTATGGGACAACTCCTTACAATTTCATTAATTCTTCTTTTGGTCCTAGTGGCTAGTTGTACCAACCATGATTTTTCAATATCACTTCTCAAATGAAATCTATTCATTATATTAGGATCAACGTAAACATGACTTTCCCCCAAGACAGTTAAAATAGCAACAGGCTCATTGGTAATATTAACTTCCACCTCAATCATGTGAGATTGATGTTTTTTCTGTTGATTCTCTAGGGCTTCATATATCATTGGAACACTTCTACCCACTTTTTCTACTATAGTGGCTTCCTGAATATTGTGTACAATCCTTGTTCTGTCCACTCTACGAGGGAAATCTATGTACCTATGATCTCCCTTACATCCCCAACACTTGATTGGATGTATTTCTCTCTTATCCAAAAAATCTACCATCTTGGAGTCACTCTACGCTAGTTGGTCTTATTGATAAGAATTATATCTATTCCTAAATAAAGGTGGCTTGAATCCTTTCTTCCTTTGATTCATTTTATCATTCTACTTATCTCTCCAAGACTTCAATACCACGTCTCTTCCTTTGTTTTTATCATATAAGTACTCGAACTTCCTAATGGCCTCCTCTAGAGTTCTAGGTTCATCAAATTGGATCCCACCTCTACAAAATGATCTCATTCCACTCAATAATAATTGAATTTTCACCTTCTCATCCTTGATGAATCCCACATACCTCAACAACTCTAAGAATTTCTTCTCATATTCATTCATAGTCATGTCCCCTATTGTGAGATCAAAGAACTCTTGCATCTTCTTGTCATAATAATGTTTTGATAAGTACTGCTATTGGAAGTACTTATTGAATTTACTTTAAGAAACTTTCTTTTCATCAAGATGCTTGACCTACTTCAGTTGATCCCACCACATGGAAGCCTTCCCGTGAAGATGATAAATGACAAATATTGCTTCAAGGTTTGGTGAGTAATTATGTAACTAGAAATAGTTTATGATTCCAAACAACTAGGCATCAACCTCTTCTCCCTTCTTATTCTCTCCATCAAAATTCGTTGGCTTGATATTTCTAAGCTCCCCTTGGAAACTTCCCAATTCATGCCTTCTCCTTAGATGCTTGACATGAGACATTTCTGGATGGCTTTGTGATTCTAAAGATGAAATAATTTTTCTATTGAATGAATGTCTGAATAATGTTGTCTATGATTTCTACTAGCACTTCTAGAGTCCCTAGATCTTATGTTGTGCTCCCTTCTTTCATGGGGTCTATCTTCTTCCTCATGTATTGAACCTGATTCCACCTTAATTTTCCTTTGCAATTGGTTCAAAATATGTAGAAACAAAGTTTTTATATGATTATGTTCCTATTGAGATATTATTATTCTCTCGGTATCATCCCTATATCCCTGTACTTCCATCCTTAGACTCTTCATGTTCTCCACCAACTATATTGTCCCACCCTGGTTCTATGGCCAGTGGATCACATTTCTTCATTTCCTAGGATAATATTCAAACCCCTCACTTATTATTCATGGTTGTGGGTTCCCTGTGAATCCTCCATGTCCCTGGACCTCATAATAAGTTTGATATGTTCTAAAAGTAACACTAACTCTGCAAGCAATGTGCATACACGTGATGTTGTTAGAAATTATGCATATTGTAAAATTTTCACTAATTAAGAAATGATCACTTCCGAATGATCTTTCTAATGACTATACTCATGTCTGAGTATGATTTTTGAGTTGAAAGTTATGGCTCTATGAAATCGACCATTTCACCCCTTTCCTGCACTTGTCTCACTGATACAATTATTCTAAGAGGCCAACTTCTTCTCCATGTAGAAGAAAATCTATTAGAAACCAAACAAACTTTTGTATCAAGCATTGATAACATTGGTGATAATAAGTACACAAGAACTCTTAGATTTTTGATATGATTCTTCAGTTGAATTCTACAACAATCCCAAATCATTGACTTTGTCCTTTCTACACTTTTTCCATACTTCGAATTTTTAGTCAAACTGGCTATCTCTCAAATGGAGAAAAACTAAAAAATCATCAGTCATACAAAATTGTCTGGATTATTGAGGAGGTAGAATGTCGAGTAAAATATTTTTTCGATATTTGTAACAAGAGGTCCCTTTTCCTCGGAAGATCTGAAAAATTCCCAAAAAGTCACGGAATTGTGGATTTTGGCTTGTTTCTTTATCTCCATTCCAAATCGTTTGGAATTTGGGTAAATCCTCCATTGGGTATTTTTGTGTCTATTTCCATGACTCACTGTCAAAATATCATGAGCAACAAGGCCTTTGTCAAGGTATACTACCATGTTCTTTGAATATCCCTAATTTTCCATTTCTGAAAATATGGAGTTGAAATTGCCCATGGCCGCCAATGAAACTTCTATGGAAACTGAAACTGTGAACCAAACCCAAAAATTTCACTTGAAATTGATCTTTTCTTCTTTTTTATGGCCAAAACAATTTTTGGCTCCAATTGTTTTTTTTTTAGCAATAAAATCAGATCTTTGTTGACATGGTTATCATCTACATATTTGAAGAACAGTGATGAACTTATCCAACTCTTGAATCATCATATATATTATCTTCTAGACCATATTTCCAATAATTGTACTTGCTGGAGGGTCGAATCGACTGATCAACTGAGCCAAGCAGTCAAACACTGTAATATGTCAGTCGAGCCAGTTGACTGTCAGGTTAAGTTCACCAAAGAAACATGTCAGTGGACTGTAAAGAAAGTCGACTAGGTAGTCGAGTTGGTTGATTTTCGGGCCACATCAACCAAATAAATACATCAATTGACTAGGAAGTTGAGCCAATCAACCATTGGGTTGGGTCGAACAAAGAAACACGTTATTCGTCTGCAAATGTAACATACCCAACTCCCTTGGTGGGTCCTGTTACTACTAAAATGACTAAATATAACTCTATTACAAATTTAAATGCGAAAAAATTACATAGCATGAAATACAAGCTCATGCAACTATCCATAATAATTTAAAAATGTGAATGCAATTAATTTAAACATGCACGACAACAATTAAACACATATAACAACACTCAAGCACATGAAAAAGATGCAAATGCAATATTTACCCATATCATGTAACAATAATTAAGATAAAACTCAAAGTGAAATGCATAGCAATTAAACTCAACATTCTATAGAAATAAACATAATGAATATGAATACTTATTTTATTAACAAGTAGGTAACCTACTATATAGGACGAACGTTTCACAGAAACATAGGCTTGCTGCTCCAATTCTCAATAACAAGTCACCCTCGAGTTGGTGCTATGAATCCACAAGAGACAGTGGTTCCTAAAGATGGCTATTGTCCCCTCACAACAAGTTAATTCATATAGCCATTCCAATCCACCATCTCTCTTTCCCCTCAACCCACACAACCCATGAATAAGATCCCCTTCTCTACCACGTAGTCCCTTAGTGTAACAAACTTTGATGTCCTTTAATTATTAAAGAAGCATGAAATAAACATGATAACAACACATGCAATAATAAAGATTCATGCTAAAGTGTAAAGAATGTTTAAACCTTCCATGCATAGCAGTAACCAACAAGCATGCATGATATAAAATACAAATCTCAGAGACAATAATTCATAAACAACGAAAATAAATATATAGTAGAGAAACACATAACAAAGAGCACTTATATTTAATGAAATGAATCACCAATTGGTTGAATACCAAGGACGTTCTACCCAACCATAGACACTATTGCTCCAAGTCTCAATAGAGATGTCACCCCTGAGCTAGGGCTACGAATCCACAAGGACGATTCCAGGGTGTCACTCAGCTTCCCAAGCCAATCAACACTCAATCTCTCACATGATTCTCAACACACACAAAAATCCAAGTACACCAACTCTCTTCTATCCATACCACACAACCAAAGATAATGGACCCCTCCATCTGTACCACACAATCCCTCAGGTTTTCCACCTCCTTCCAAGGCTCTAGTGCATCTAGTCAAGAATCTCCATGTTGGGACTCTCAAAATTCACAAATTTGAATACAAGTTAACACATGCCAATGCATCTCAGAGATGCATGCATTGATTCATGGATGTAACACACCTATCACTGCTACAAACCACAAAAATGGCTTCCTCCTCAATAATTATCCCCCATGGTTCGATTCCAACAACAATATTGAATGAGTGAAAAGGTGAACAAAATGGAGAGCGTGAACCAAAAAAAAATGAATGAATAGGGTGAGTGAAGAAGAACTAGAAGAAACCACAAAACAACCCACAAGATGGTTTTAAATATTTACTTGCAATCAAGAACCACATGGCCTTCCCCAAGAATCTCATGTAACCATTTATCTCCATTAAACAATTATGGGTAAGTAAAATATGCTAAAAATGACTTATCCCCTTAATCCCCCTCTCTTGTGTAATCATAGCCCCCTATAACTCTTGTCCTTGTCTGTTTTGCAACCAATGATGTACTTTATTATTAATATGATCAAAACATCACATTTCCTAGGCACATTGGCATCTTTTAATTGTTTGGGCACTTTGGCCTTTCATAAATTAACAAAATACATTATTTAACATGGGGCTCAAAACCGTGGTATTACATTCCCCTCCCCCTTATTCTAGCACTTTACTCAGTGCATATACAAAACATAAATCAAAATTTAAAAAGTTATTCAAAAAGTTGTGGGTACTCTGCCTGCATGGCATCTTCATGCTTCCAAGTAGCATCTTCAGGACTGTAATGTTAGAATATGAAAGATCTGTGCTCATTTTACCATTGAAAATACCCTTGTCACCCAACCATAGGCCGAAGCCACCCTCCGAGCACCTTAACCTTGATAGAGAATCACTCCAGAAGCAAACCCTAGGCTAGATAGTGAAACAAAGGGTAGTGTACCTTTCCCCAAGGATAGTGCATCAACAAAGGCTGATCAGATGTTCCAAATGCTAGCGAAGAGATATTCCAAGACAAAATGTAACTGCTAGCTGCAGCAGCTACACCGACAACTCTCCTCAAACTTGCGCACAAGACTGGGTACTGCAGTGCGCACCAGTTGCTGCTCTGCAATTCTGAGACAGTGAAAAATGAGAACTGGCACCTTGTATTTATAGTAATCTGGCAGACTTACTGGGGCCAAATTCTCCTTCTAGGTACTGTCTGTTCAGTATATTATTATTTCTTCTGGACGAATTCTTCTCTTGGAGGCTAATAACCTAATATAAATTATCTTCTTGAGCCGACAAGTCTTCTAGGGTTATTAGCCAACTCATTAGGGTTTCTTCTTTCTTCCCGGAGTATTCTATTCTCATCAGGTTCACATGTGGA
>JASDQU010242926.1:19398-39699 GCA_032191745.1 Picea mariana
ACGCTTTTCCAAATATTTCTCGGTAAAACCTTAATTGTTCCAGTGTTGTATCTTGAAAATGTTGTAGCCATAGTTTTAGCCATGAAGAAAGCACCTCCTTTTGAAAAAATTGTGTTATATTTCTTGATCCACCTCATGCTTCTAAATGATCCTCTAGATCTAGATCCTTGTAGATTTGGCATAAGATTAAAAAAAAAAAAAAAATTCTTGTGTTGTATTTTGAAAATGTTGTAATTATAGTTTTGGTTGTGAAGAAAACACCTCCTCTTCCTAAAAAAAAATGTGTTATATTTCTAGATCCATCTCATGCTTTCAAAGGATCCCCTAGATTTTTGAAGATTTAGCATAAGATAAAAAAAACAATGTTCTAGTGTTGTATCTTGAAAATGTTGTAGCCATAGTATTCGGCATTGAAGAAAACACCTTCTCCTTGTGAAAAAATTGTGTTATATTTTTAAATCCACCTCATGGTTATAAAGGATTTTCTAGATTCTTTCATATTTAACATAAGATTAAAAAGGAACCCAAATGTTAGAAGAAAAAAAAAAAAAACTCGTTCTCATTAATATTAAATATGCTCAACACAAATCAATGATGTTTTATACGCAAATACATCACATATTTATGATGTCTAAGAGGTCTGATATATCAAAATCAATAATACTTAATGAATATCTAGAATTTATTTTTTTTCAGAGGGAAGAAATCACAAGAAACCCTCCGAGTACTTCCCCACATTTAGTGGACGGTAAATGGTAAACCCTACCAGTGCTTCCACACATTTTGTGGATGGTAAACCGCTAAATCGTACTGATCAGGGAGCCTAGCCCCAAGGGGATCAAGAAAGCCTATTTCATAAACAACTAAACCATCGGCCCATTTTGTGGATGGTAAACCGTTTGCCCTGATTACAGAGCCTAACCCCAAGAGGATCAAGAGACTCCATTTTTTGGATGGTAAATGGGTAAACCGTCAGCCCTGATTATGNNCTCCATGACTTCCCCAACTAATCAGTGGGGGAGAGATCTATTAAAATAAAATAAAATTTGTCCTTGAGGTGTAGGACAATTGGTGATGGAGTGTGTTGTTAAGGCACTCCGTGATGTTAAAGTCACCGGTTCGAACCTTGCGGGGACAAAAAATCCAGCCATGTTAAGGGTTGGTGTGGCTCAGGCCAGGTGAGATCCCCGGGTGATTTTGACGGCTTAGATGCCCCTGCGTCACGGTTTCTCAGCTATAGGCTAGTCCTGCAGGTCACAGACAAACTAGCAAAAAAAAAAAATTATTTAAAACCATCACCTAATATTAGGTAAACAAATAATTCCAGGTACTTATCTTGATGTCTTCCACTAGTTAAGTAGCCAAAAATGCAATCGGTCTGCTTACCTCCCATACCGTTCTCAAAATAAGGAAAAGTACCTCGAAAGTTTCACAAGATATGTATTCCATCAAAAAATAAAAATAAAAATAAAATAAAATAAAACAAAATAGTGATAATAAAAATTTAAATATCTAAATAATAAATACTATTAAATATAACCCATTGTTTTTAAAATGTCAATAGTATTTTTAAAATGTCTTGATACTGGTCAAATATTGATTGGTTTCAATGGACCTCGTTTTGTAAGACGACATGTTTCGAAACTCGGCTAATCCAGAAACACCTAAAATCTAGCCATGTTAAAGATTGATGTGATACCTAAAATCTAATCATGTTATGGATTGGTATGGCCCAAGCCGATACAATCCCCAGAAGGTCATGGTTTCTTAAACAACAAGCTAATCCTACAAATCAGAATCTAATCTTTGTAGTTTCTTAAACCACAAGCTAACTCCACAAATCACAATCTAATCCTACCAGTCACAAACAAACTAACATAAAAAAAAAAAAAATACCTATATACTTAAACAATTATTTCTATCATCAATATATCGAGCTTGTTGAGACATTAATCATAAAACCCTATTGTAATTATTACTTACTTTAAGGTCCAAGGCCTATTCAATTTCCTTATTATTTAGTCTCTTGTGGGATAGTGATATTTCCCTTCTTTTTTTACAATCGTATGAAATAAAAAAAATTGTTCTTATAATGTTTAATTGTTTTTTATTAAAATGATATATAAAAAATAAAAAATATTATTTAACTTTTATAAATTAAATGTAAAATGATATAAAATATTTTGTCACTCTTAAAGTAAAAAGAAAAATACTATATTTAAAAAATACAATTTTCCATTTTTTCATTGCTTTCTTATTATTCAATAAAATTGATATGAAGGCAAATGTGATTATTTTTTAAGCTTTAATATATGAGTTATAACTTGGAAACAAAATATGAAAGTTGATGTTTTCATCACTCAATTATATTTGAATATTATTATATTGGCATGATTAAAATGATTAATAATAATAATTNTCAATTTAAGAGGGACTAATTATTGTTATCTTTTTTAAATTATATTTTGGTGAATTTATATTAAGTAAATGTTATAATAGAGTTTGCGACAAAATCACATCAAAAATTTGCCTCAAAACTCAAGGGTGTTCGCATGATGTTGGTGTCCAAAAAAGTGGCAACGGGTTGAACAAAAATATGCTCACATGGCAACGCCTGCACATTCCTGATGTGATAGGCTCAACAATCCTTGAACTGTCATAGAAGAGGCCAAGTCAGCCCCTCGACAAAAGTGCACGTGTGTTCCTAGGAACGTGCATGCATTCATAGGAACATGCATGCATTCCTAGGAACATGCACACATTGTTAGGAACATGCATTCATTCCTAGGAACATGCACACATTCCTAACAATATGCACACATTCCTAGGAACATGTACACATTCCTAACAATGTGCACACATTCCTAGGAACATGCACGCATTCCTACGAACACACACATGCTCTAGGAACATGTATGTGTTCCTTTGCTTATAACTCGAAAAGGGGGCACATCCAGTCTATCCACCAATAGATCGACCATGACATGCGTTCCCAAAACAAATCAAGCAAAATGCTACCTTCATTGTGCTAGCGTGGTCTCTAGTTGATTCTATGTATGTATTTGGATGCATGTTTTTCTAATTTGTTTAAATCTTCAAAAAAATGAACCTAACTTAACTTTTCATTACTAAATTGTAACAAATCTTAATTAACATATATCTTGGAGAAAACCAAAACCCTACTCCACCACGAGAAGGCACACTAAACCCCAACCCACGACTGACAAATGTAAACATGTAAATTGATAAAGGGTTGAGGTCTCTTAGAACTCTTGTTCAAGCCTTATAGAGTATTAGAGAGCCATCGCGATTGTCACTAGCCAGTTCTCTAGATACCATTTTATCTTTCATTACAAGTGCCCAAGACCAATTAAGTAATATTTATGTTAAGTACCTGAGTAGATCTGACTATATACTTCAGAAATAACCAAGAATCTCAACAAGAATAATCCAAACCATTCACCAAAATACTGAACACAGGAAATAGAGAAACCCTTGAGGTAGGGCAACACCATATAATGGATCATATTATGGAAGGGATCCTCCTCTGTTCACTTCCCTCTTCAAGGGGGAAACCTCCTAATGAGCTTCATCTCCAAATACAATACTTCTATTCATATCCCATTACATTGCTTGAACCCCTTTATATAGTGCTACCAACAACCTAAGATCATTCTAGAGGAGGAACCTTCTAGAAGTAGAACCTTCTAGTAAGTCCTCTTACATTTATTATATCTAACTACCATAGTGGGCCTTATTTAATAATATAATGGATCTAGTCCACCTTACATTAAGTGGCCTCCACTATTATCACTATGGGCACTTTGCCTGCTCCCCCCCGCTCCCCACTACCTCTTTGTATACCTAACATTCCATCCCCCTTATGAAAGTGTTGTCCTCAACACTTGTTATGAGGGTGTACAACCATATACCAGGGTCCCATGGATAAGTGTGGACCATAGTGTTGAAGTAGACTAAAGAACCAGGGTCCCATATAGAAATGAATTCCACCATGATGAAGTAGTCCAACCATCATTGTAAACCAGGGTCCCATGTCCGAGTGCTCATGTGAACTCCATGCAGAAGGTATCGAAACCCAATATCCAACTGAAAATGATGCTCCAAAGACTGACACATGTCACGTGGATATAAATAGGAAGATTCATCCACATAGTGGGAAAGGGTCATAGCTGATTCTGGAAGGAATAATACCACTGTAGAATATGCAGGATGGACACTAGTAATCATAACTGACTCCTGATTTTCCACATTGATTTTCTCTACAAATGGTGGAGTAGAGACATCAAATAAAATATGAAAGTTGTTGTCATCCCAAAAATGAGAACTATCCATATACCAAGCATCACAATCGGCCTCAAAATCATACCAAGCATATACTTCTTAATTATATTCATCCATGACGTCTGGCATAAGATATCTCTCTTGTAGGAGAGCCAATGACCATTGAATACTGTGATAACTATCTGTTTGGTCGTGTAGACTATCCTTGATGCCTTGCAGGTGGCCATGCATATCGGTTTTGAGGGCTTCAAACTTTCATAGAATTTCCATGAGTTGAGAGTGCATATCCATTGGAAACACCACATATAATGTACAAAAATAAAAATATTAAAATAATATATCCAATGGAATTTATCTGGTAGCAATCTGAACACCTTGTGCAAAGTTCTGAACTCTGCAATCTTGCTGCCATCACAAAAAACCCCCAAATCAGCGATATCTTCACTTCCGAAGCTTCGATTTGGGTGATTTTTTTTTTAATCAACTATTTTGGAAAGATGAACTCAGATCTGTAATTTTATTTTTAGCAAATTTGGCCTCCAGGTGCTACATAAATAAAAAAAAATCGTGCCGTCGTCCGCAAAAAAAACCCTGAAAAATTGTAGATTTTAAAATGTCGATATCTTGACTTCATCGAATCCGTTTCGGATGATTGTTTTTTCTTTTGGGTGTTTTTATGAGAGGAATTGATATATACAACCCGTTTCTGCAATTTTTTCACAAAAATATATAGAAATTGTCCGGAATTTTGCGTCCCTCTTTTTTTTTCCAAAAAAACTGCAAAAAAAAAAAAAAAAAATTGCCCACACTTCTTGCCAAGGAAAGTGCTCTGATACCACTTGTTAAGCACCTAAGCAGATATGACTATATAATTCATAAATAACCAATAATATCAACAAGAATAATCCAAACCATTCACCAAAATACTAAACATAAGAAATAGAGAAGCCCTTGAGGTAGGGGAACACCATACAATGGATCCTATTATGGAAGGGATCCTATCCTATTCACTTGCCTCTTTGATGGGGAAACCTCCTAATGAGATTCAAATCCAAATACAATACTTCTCTTCATATGCCATTACATTTATTAAACCCCTTTATATAGTGATGCCAACAAGCTAAGATCATTCTAGAGGAGGAACCTTCTAGTAAGTCCTCTTACATTTATTATATCTAACAACCATAGTGGGCCTTATTTAATAATATAGTGGATCTAGCCCACCTTAAATTGAGTGACCTCCACTATTCTCACTATGGGCCTTCAGCCCCCTCCCACTAGCTCTCTAGATACCTAACAATTTATGATTACATGGCTAGAATGTTTTAATTTTATAGGGATAGGATAGATAAAAACCAAGAGACCTAAACATTAAAAAACAATAACTGATGACATTTTTCATTAATCCTAGAACCGGAGTACAACCACCAGTCATAAAGAGACGTATTTGTATGGACTAGTGCACCTACCAACCATTTTTAGAGAATTGGATGGATAGATGGTTTATGGTTTTTGACAAAAATCCCTGTAATAATAGGGAGGTGCCTCTATATTTGCTCAAGAAATTATGGGCATTGTTTATGTTAGGTATCCATGTCAACTAATTTGACATTGGTGAATTCCAAGGGGTGGGTCGTGAGTCCACATAAGATAGATAAAATTTTATGTGTGACCCAATGCAATGTCTTCATCCTCCTAGGTGATGGCCGAATCCCTTGCTCAACATCCTCCCATTTGAGACATCATCATCCAGACATAAACATCCATATCCACCTTAACTCAGATCCTGGTGCAGCATAAAATTTTTATAACATTATCCTGGCATGATCTACCTACATGTAATGTTGGGAGAGGGGTTGGTCCTTTAAGCCCTGCAATTGAGTCCATCTAGGAGAGGGCACATGGACATACTAGGAATTCATGTGACCCTCACATATGCTCGAGCTACGGGAAAACTTGTTATGGGCTGACAAAGGACACTAGACATGAGAGTTTCATGGAGGAGGTTAGTATCTTGACGATATCTATGTTCTTCATTGATTATGTGTGTGTGTTTCTATATCTAATTATATGATGTTTGCAGTTGATATGCTTAGATAGCATACCCTTGACACCGAAAAATGCATCGATGTCAGTTTCCACCATTGATACAACAATAGTAGCAACTTTCTCATTAGGTATACTGCATACTTCAGTATGTGGTACCTTTGACAAATTCACCACAATGCTCTGCTTATTCTCTAACAACCTCACAGATCTACTACTATTCTGCTACATCTATAAGATAGTTATTTTGTTTCTATAGGTCATTTATGAGAAATCAAATATAATGTTGTTATGTTTCTATAGGTTGCAATATCATATGACGATGAACCAATTCCACCTGAGATGGACAGATCACCTTCTTCACAGGTATCATGTATTGAGTTAAACCTTGTTTAAATGTGAAATTTGTTATATTGTTTTTTTTTTAATTTCACAAATTTGTATGAATAAAGATATTATAAATATGTATGTAGGTTGGTTCATTTAGTGTCAGGTCACCCATACCACCACCATTCCATTCACCACCACTACTGACATCCGCCCATAATTTTCCCTAGTTATAGGACAAGCCCAATCCCTAGCCACCCTACCCCGACTCTTGGAATAACACTTTCCAATCCAAGTATTTTACCATCTATCTTATAATCTGTGGGGATTTATAATCGCCCACCCCCACCACCTTTTCCATACCATCATTTCACAGTGGATACACCCGTACACCACCCACCAGTCATCCCTATCACAACCTAGAACATTTCATCCATTAAGGTTGCACCACTACACTCACATGCATCCCCCCATCTATCATTTGATGTGGATAACATAGTACTCACCACATAATATGTTTCCTCAGAACAACTTGTACAACCAAGTTCTCCACCTACCATTATTCTCTTATTAAAGTAGAAGTGAAGGTAGTACCCATTATCAAAATCACTTGCATAAATTCATTTATCACCAACTCCCTTCAATCCTTTCCCATCACCTTGTTCTACTTAGATGAATACTTTGATAATGGATACTACCTTCAATTCTACCTTAATAAGATAATAATGGTAGGTATCATCTCTCACCCTCTTTTCTTTCAAGGCTGAGCTTATTTTATTTGTTTATGTGTGGGTCGAGTGTCTGAAGGAATTTACTCGATCGATTTTCCATTGCAATCAATATTTGGTATGTCTATTTTTGCAATCATGGTATTTGATGGTTTGAAGGTAGGGTTACCTCATGTAATGATCTCCAAGGAAACAAAAACAAGACAAGTTATTATATGGTTGAGTTGAAGTCAAGAATATTGAGCCAATTAGTTATTCCTATGATGAGAGATACATGCTAAAGGGTTCTTTTCCGTATGGTAGTCAACATAATCTTGAACCAATAAGGAAATCTATTCCATGGTGGGATCAAATGACAAATGATGAACCAAACACTCTCTTCGTCACAAAGTTGGCGATACATACATTGACATAGTCTATCAGAAATATTTTGAAGACATTTTGACTCATTGCATTAGACGTTCTCTTGCGGGTCCATTTGGGAGGAAGATGGTTCTAGATGTCAGATACGTGAATTAAAAACAATGTGCATCGATATGGAAACCCTTGAGTTGGTGGAATTTATGCTAGATTTGCATTCTCAAAAGCCAATACTATTTGACTTCATGAAAATGGATATTGGTAACTAGTACATCAGTGAAAACAAGAAAGAGAAATTAGTCAAGCCTGTTTGGGTGAAATATGACATAATAATAGTGGGATATACTCTAGTCAAACCTAAAGGAATTTCACATGTATAACCTTTAGGAGGTCATGGTTTCATAGGAAGGAATGTTGGGGAATGAGAAGTTTTGGATTTACACAAGAATCTAGTGACAACTAATATTCTACCTTTGGTTTAAGGAAGCATCCCAAAACTGATCCAGAGAAAACTGTATTTTCTTATAATTTCTTTCCCCAAATGCAACTAGGAAAATAATTTACCAAATATTTTGGATGTGTTTTGTTTCAAAATAGGCAAGAGATTATCATGATGAAATTGTTCATGAAGTATGAATGCCTTCACATTATTCTGTTTTCATTGTACTTGTAATAATGGAACTTACTGGTTGGCACTTCACTTTATGCATATGATAGAGATATCTATGAAAAAATTCATTTGAGGCCTCACATTGATTCTGTTAGTACCAAATTTGACCCTGTCACCAATATGCATGTTGTCGAGATTATAAGGTCGAAATTGAGAAAGATAGAAGAAGAAGGCGAGCTTACAGAGCTCCTAGACTAAAAGAGATAGTATATTTGGAGGCTCCCTAGAGAAATCAACAAAAAAAATCATGCCCTAAGGGCCAAAGGCAAAGTTTTAAGCGCCCGGGAACTTACCGGGAGCTAGAACAAGGATAATCACACTCCTAAATTATTAGGCCCTTTTCAAGAAAAGGTTATATCATGTGACTAGGGCCTAGGAATTAAGTGCTAGTAAAGGTGTGGGGCTCGATCATCCAATGGCTACAAGCAAGGCAGATCTATGGTGGGAGATCAATGTCACATCGTAAAGTTGTGCAAGATATAACAAGCATAAGGGGTGTCACGACGATTTTAGGAGACACACATCGTGAGTTGAATGGTGTCACCTGAAAAAAGCATGGAAGGAGAAACCACTATTGTTCGATTGCGACAACGATATTACGATTTTTCCCAACCATCTATCTACCCATTACAAAGCACACACCTATCCGCCCATTCAGTGCCATCCAGAGCCAGTGCAATAGTCCACCTGGCACACTGGGAAGGATCAAAGACAACATGGTTCTTGATTTTTGTAGCTTTGGATAGGTATTATCACATGAACATAGGTGTTGGGCATGTGGGATTCATTGTGGGCACCACATCACATTTTCAATTTGGTGAAAACCCCCTTGGATTTGAGTAGGGGATTCATGGGTTTGGTGATAGGATTTGTGGGCTTGTGTTGGGGCTTGACACCCACAAGGAAAGCCTAATTTGATATTGACTTGTGGAGGGGCTTCTATGTTGACCCTTAAGGATTGTTTATAAAGAAGATAAGTCATTGTGACATTACACATCATGTAGAGTGTGTGGAAACATGATGGATATAGCATACGTGATTCTGCACTTGTGCTAGGAGGATTGGTGATCTCAACAAAGGGGAAGTCTACAAGGTGGCGAATCTGGCCCAAGAGAGATAAGCGAAGAAGGTCGCACGTGTAGAGATAATTTTTCGTACCATACACAGTTTGTAGGACGGTGAATGATCTAGGTGGATATCAATGGCCACCCACCTATTCCATTGGGTCAAAGAACAATTTCCATTTTTGCAGATTTTTTTACAGTTTTTTAGGTCCCAAATTTCCGAGGCCATTTTGAGGCCCTAAACATGTCGTTTAGGGCCTCAAAATGGCCCTGGAAAATTGGGACCTAAAAAACTGTAAAAAAACTACAAAAATGGACATTGTTCTTTGACCCAGTGGAATAGGTGGGTGGCCACCGATATCCACTGGATAAGAAAGCATGTATATATGTGGGTTGCAGCTGGATGATTCACGTATAGGATATACATGATTTGCAGTGGAGAAAACAACACATTTCTACGGGTTTCCTGTAAGGTGAATCACGTATCTGATTTTCTAGACAGGTACAGATCCATATAGGATGACAAGAGGTCTGTAATAGATTTGTGGGCAGAGGATATTTCCATAATATTTTTGAGGTTTGGTCTTTTGATTTGTATGGTTATTGGAGGAGAAGGTTGTCCTCATATTTGGTGACATTGTATTGGTTGAGAGGACTAGTTTTTTCCTTAGATTTGAAGGATTGGATAAAGTTACATAAAAAAATTATTGTGTCTCTTGTGCATTGATGATTCATCTCTAATCTTGTTGTTTCCTTTGCATATGTTTTCAGTCAATAAATTCAATGTAAAGTTGTTCAGTGATAGTTAGATCACTATGAAGAAATTTTCAGATTTGAAATTAGTCACATAAAGTTGCATGTGAAAATGGACATGGTTTTAGATCTTAGGAGTTGAAGAGAAGGGGATCATCTTGAGACACTTTGTTGGATACAACACTGGAAGAGTGTTGTACTTGTTCTTGTTCTTGTTATGGGTAGCTCACAGGTGATAACTATGAGAGGGAGCTACAATGACGGTTGTAGGTCGAAACGAGTTAGCCGGTCTTTGGTTTGGGACATGGAGCAGACCGTCTAGACGAGGAGTTGTGGACTATTGCATATCAGTGGTGTGGCATGTTGGGAGTTTTGATGGATTGGTGGAGAGATTAGATCACAAAAATATGTTTTTTGGAAGATTTACAACCATGTGGATGGACTTCCAATGTCTTGTCATAGTGAGTTATGATGGGTGTAGCTCGGATGCTTTTGCACAAACAAGATAGTTTCGTGTTTATCACAAGTTGATGAGATAGAGTCTTCATTAGGTTAGATAGTTTCACATTGTCGAGGTATGACAATGTATGGCGTACTTGACCCAAGAGGATGAGGACATTTTCAGAGATGACTTGTGGAGGTCTAGAGTGGACTAGACTGAGTGTCCAATTGCACTTTGGGACTGTTCAAGATGAGGAAACATGATCAGTGGTAGCATGTGCAGAAACAGGGAGTTTTTGGTGACTCGAATGATGGAATTGGGTAGAAGTTCATTGGATGGTCGTGACTTGGGGAAGTAGGATACTTTCCTTGGAGGATTGCATGGTTCTTATCTAGTGAGAGCCACTGACACATGACATGTGAACATGATTTGTTCATGAGTTTCACAGTTTCTTACTGAAGTATGTAAGAGGAGCTTGGTAGGAGGACTAGGCATGTAGTACATGGATTTGGGGTATTCCATATGGAGTCAAGAGAGGTATGTTGAGCTCTCAACACACCCTAAACGATTTTATGAAATTCTGTCACTTTTGGGTACCAATTGTTTTTTTTTTTTTTTACTCTCTGAATTAAGTTCACTATGGCGGATGGTTTATTTTATTTTCATGACTCTCATCGATCGAATCAGATTTTTTTGAACTTGTTAAATGAAACCTTGTGTCTAGAAGAACTTTGCATTCTAACTAAGAATCTGAAGCTAACACTGTGACTAGCGCACTTGTGTTTGGCGTCGGCAAAATCCAAGCAGGTAAAATGGCCACACAGTAATAATGATCATCGATCATCGATGCGCCATTGTCGTCAACAAAAGGAAGAGTAAGTTTTCGTTAGTTATTCACCACACATATTCAAAATATAGTCGATTCCCATTAGTGTCGGCGGAATACGAGAGGACTAAACGTTGACATAAGCCATGATAAACCCCCAATAGATGATAACGGATGTGTTGGTTCAGGGTCGGTGAAATATCGAAGAGTTAAATTACTGAATATTTTTGCATTGACACATCAATGATCGTCGATCCCCGATGCACTTTCGGCATCGAAATTTTTTCGAGAGAGTTAATCCAGAAGCACTTGGGTAAGCTTATCATCGATCACTGATCCTTGATACTTTTTAGTGTTGACAAGGTAGGATCTGTTGTTAGAATAATTATCTTAGAAAAATTCCCTGATTCTAAATAACATGAGTAAACGAAGACGTTGGTCTCAAGTGCCACATGTCTTTATCGCATAGAGGCTTCGTACGTTCTAGTTTCATACCGAGACATCTTAAGATTCCCTGTGTCCTAGTCACACCTCCGAGTCATCTTTTCCACGCCATCTATGTACAGAAAGATGGATCGACATCAGAGCTCTTATCAGAAGATATCAACGAACGATTTTTAACAAGAAGCCCTGACCCCTTATCCACCAGCTAGATTAGCGAAACGATGGGATGTTTTCAACAAAAGATATGATAGGATTATGTCATTTAATAGGCCAGTTAATGCTTCACCCCACATACATTTCTATGCCATGCACCGATTGAAAAACATGAATTTGAAATCACTGATAGGCCACATTATAGCCTGAGCCTGCACTGTCGACCTACGATCGAATTTAATTTTAAACATAATGAATATCTAGTAGCAGATTTTGTAGAACCACACTCATATCCCGAATTGAATAGCTGATGCGAAAAGGTAAGTTCATATTTGTTTAAATCATGAAAATGGCTTCAAACACTTATATTCTATGCAAAAGTTCCCATTTCTAGAGCATCTGAAGAAGCAAAGCAAGCATCTCAAGACTATGTTGATTCTCAGACCATCAAAACCAGGTTAAACAAGAAACATAGGGAAAATGCCTCCAAGAAAGCCAACGACTAGACGCTTGTCGATGACACCTAAGCTAAAGGAGGGAAAAATTGGTGAGGGTTCTTCTCCTGGTACTGATAGGCAGTTGGAATACGCTCCTAGGGCAAATCCGATCATCAAAACCTTGACGAAGAAATATTTCATTCAACCCTCAACCTTCGGTGATACGGAAGCAACCACTGGATCCAAAACAATGCTCCCATAGTGGGGAGATATATTCAATAGAATCAATTGGGAGGATTACCCAAAGTATATCCCCCACAACGACCCCGATGTAAGGGCGCTCGACGATCAAGTTTTCTCAAACATTCGGTGGTCGTGCTTGCACATGATAGCTTGTCGAACTCCAGTTTCCCATGTATTGAGGTTTTGAGTTAGATAATTGATCATACAGATGCTTAGAAGTCCCTCATCAACGATGAGAATGGAGGGTGTGTCAGAGACTTTCTCTCTACGAAAGTTCAGAAGTAATAAAAGCTCAGGTACCCATAGGAGCGGTTAAACACAGACTTCGTGGTGAAATTCTATGAATTCCATGACACTAGCCGGTTGATGGCCTCATGATAGAAGGAGGATAAGAAATTTACAAACCAGAGCAATGGCTGGTATGGGAAAACAAACCTGAGGGAGCAATACATCTACTTGGTAGCTCTAATCTGTAGGTTGTATGGAGAAAAGGACTGCTCCAATTTATTAGAAGCATGGATTCCCCTAGTGCACACTATGGATATCTTGAGGAGTAGTTTCAAATGTGGATAAATCATCGCCAAGAAATTGAGCACCAGCGTAGTATAGGCTCAAATGCCGAAAGAAGGAGAAGATCCTATGTTTCACATGGCCTTGTACCTACTTGATGTTATCTGTGCGAGAAATGTCTTCTTCGATATGAATTTAAGTTGGCACATTGTGGAACTACATGTTCATGTCCACTTCAGCATATTATGGGAGAACAAGTACAAAAAATCCTACGCCCTTATTTGTGATGAATTCATCGCCCGAGTATATTTTATTTTACTTAAAAATAAATGCCCAAGGTTTTCTGTCACAGCCAATAAAATGATATCGAAGGTAGGCCACTGGTATCTAGACGAACACACAACTTATATCAGGGTGTTCGGGGCCACCGAAGCACTGCATTTTCTCCCTTCTCACGTCCCATACCGGCTCATTGTGAAAGAAATATGCTATCAGACTATCCTACAGGGCTATAACACCACACTAGTTAAGGACAAGAAGTGAGCTTTCATACCCAACAAATTCCATGTGGGGTTTTATCTAGTGAAGGACACTGCTCCAGCCAAACAAGAAGGGTCGATTCATCTTGAATTCAGGTTCCTGACAGGACCATTTCGCAAGCACCATCCTAAGGTCCTATTCCTTCAACACGCTTCACAAGTATCATCCTTTTGGTCATATGCGCATGACAAGTTTGAGGATGATATTTTTGTAGAATGCACTTAGGACTGGGAGGAGGTAGTACAGAGGAAAGACAACCTGAACATGACCAGGTTCATGGCTATGAGAATGGATGAACATGAGGATACAATAGAGCAGTTGGCTCAAGAGGCTCTCAGAGTTAGAGAAGAAATTAGAGCAGTAGAGACTACAGAGGCACAGAGGAGAGGATTGCTCTTACTAGAAGAAGAAAAGAGAGTCATTGATCAGTTAGAGAACAATATTGAATTCATAGAAATCATGAGGATCCCCTTAGACAAACCAATAACAATCGGAGGAGAACCAAGTGGCTTAGAATCAATACAACTCGAAGAAATCATCAGTCCGGAAAAACCTAGAGTTCCATCACCACAGATCATATCACCAGGTACAATTCCAACATAGCCTGAGGTATCAAGGACACCAAGTGGAACAGGTGTACCAAACCCCCTATTTGATCTAATAACCATCTATGATGATGAGGAGAGTTCAGAGGTTTCCCTAATAACCCCAGTATCGATTACAAAGGAGAAGGAACTAGAGAAAACATCTACCCCAAGTCTCGATGCTCCTGTTCAAGACCTTCTGTAGAGAGACCATGAGGTTGAAAGTGTCTTAGACACTACATTACTCGTCCTATTGGGGACCCAAAAATACATCTTGTGGGATGAGCTAGGATCATATGGTCAAAATGAATAGGTTCAACAACAAGAGATCGACACCTCAATAGTCGATGACCAAGTAAGTACTGAACCTATCCCTAGTTCTTTGAGTTTGGCCGATGCCTCACCAGCTGATGAAAAACAAATGAAGGTCGAGCCATCAGAACATATGAAACAAGTCCAGGAACCAACCTTGGAATAGATACACACAACTGGGATCCTGGGAAACACTCTAACCTGGAGAGAACAACAATCCATGAGCCTGTTGATGAGGTCATCGACATACAAGAGATCGCCTATGACAGAGAGAGGAAAGCTATCATGAAGAGGACCACCAAGAAGAGAAGGCTCACACTAGATAGCTCAATTATCATCACCACATAAGAGAAGCTGCTCAACAAAAAAAACACCAAGACATCTGAGCTTATTAGCATAGGGATGGCTATCACGGATGCCACATTGGATCAATCAAGGAGAGATGAAAAGGAACTGGTCGCTTCACTTAAGGAGTTGGATCATCTGCGCCATTTGGAAAAATACTATCAAGACTCCACGTAGGCCACAATGTTTTTGAGGAGTGAGTTTCAGGATGCTTATGCAAATTTCACAAATGAACAACACCTTTTCATTGTAGGTATAGTCGATTTTCAAGAAGATACCCTTATGGCACTAGCAACCTGAAAAGATGTGGAAATGTGGTATGAAAAATAATATCAGGTGGTAGAAAGGATTGATTACATTAGCGCAATACAAAAGGGCCAAGATGTCAAAGAGCACAGTATTCGAGTGCTAAGGGATAACAACATCGCTTGAATTAGAAAAACAACCAAATACTGGGTAAAGATGGCCCAAGAACCTCACCGAGAGATATAGAAGAAGTGGGCCAAGTGAAAAAATGACTGGGAAAAGATCAATCGGGAGATGAAAGTCATCAACCTCCCAAAATTCAGCTCACCCAAAGACTTTGTCGACCTGCATGACATAGTCAAGCGACATGTAGAACAAGACTCAACATGGACAACGAAGATCACACAAGTGGAAATCATGGCGTCAGGTCAAATACAACAATTTATGGAGCATATGATCAAGGCTCATGAAGTTCTGCAACGGTTGAGTATTAAAATAGTCAAATCCAGAGAACGAGCAGTAGAAGTGAAAGAAATTCTTTCAGCCCCAATGGACCAGCACAAGTTCCCGTATGCAAACACATGCGAGGATATCTTCGTCAAGTGGTCGGAATATGAGAAGATTCATCCACTCTAGTAAAACCACGAGATAATTCTCAGAGAATAAAAAGATCAAGCGCCATGTGGCGATATTTTGTTTTACTTAACTTAAAGTTGTAGTAGCTATTTTTCAGTTAGTGATTCTATATAAATAAATGGATTGGCCTTTTAGCAAGGGTTGATGGTTTTTTGTAAAGACCCTCATTTTTGGAATTGTAAAGAACTATTTATGAACTACCTTAATTGAGAAGTCATGTTTAGGACCAAAGACAAAATTATGTTTTTCATTAAAGGCGTTATGTGATTGGATTGAGGAGGAATTACTTCCAACTTTATTTCAGTAATTGATGTTGTAACAAGTAAGAGTTTCTACATCTATTGATAAGTTATATGTTTCAATATTTTTGCAGTTCTTGTTCTTAATGATGGAAATAAAATCATTGTGTTAATGTGTGATTAATGTTAGAGCTAAGAAAACTATTTTTTTTGCCATCATCTTATTACATGCGTATTTTCTTACGATAATTGTATCTCAGCCAATAATTGAAATACCAACAAGTTAATGTATTAGTACTAGGCTTGTAATAGGTGTGAACATATTTTTCTGCATGCTTGAGCACGAGGGTTATCCCAAGCTCAACCTTCTTTAGTAGTTAATTCTCCCTTCCACTAGTTGGTTTATACCAACACACATCATTTTATCAGACTCATCTAATAAAATAAAAGACAAAAAGAGAATGTTTAAATTGAAGGAGGAACTTTCATAGGAAGATATCATGTCAATCACCACATAAAGCCCATCGATAAATTAGCTAGATCGAAATATTTGGAGAACCATTCCACCATCAAATGTTGTAGAGTCTAATTGGGCCTCTGTGGCAGGTTTGGTTCCTGTTGTTGATTTAAATGGATTTAGGACCCCTAAAAAAATTGGCGCTAGAAGGATGTCCTGATGAATGAATGGCTAACAATGTTGCTGATATAATATCTTGCATAGCCTACAAATTCGAAATAGCCCACATGCATGGCTAGTCAGTCTCAAGACAACCCACATACAGAGAGTACTCCTGAAATGAGTAACTCACCCCAGAACGAGGAATAAAACCTATTCCCTAAAATACCTTATGTTGTTCCTCATGAGGTGTTGAACCAATTCAGAAGAATCACAAGAGCTTACGCTCGACAAATTGGATCATTTCCCTTAGCCCCGTTACTTCCTCATAGAAAACAAGTAAATAAGTGGTCGATACCCCTGACCAGGTTTTTTTTCACATACTAGAAGATATGATAGATTTTCCCCTCACTGAGATCGAACAACCCCTTAACCTAATCCCTGAAACACCAGCTAGTAACTACTCTGAACCAGACGATTTCGAATCTGAAGAAGAAGGGTTTAACTCGAATCACTCAGTTTCAAAATCAAAAGACATGGAGGATAATAATGATAATAAAAAAGATAGGGGAAATCCACCTCCAAATAACCAACCTTGGTTGGCCAGAGATGCTCTAGCAATCCTAGGATGGGTACATAACCTCCCTCGACACCTAGAAAAACTACTTCACAAGTTTGACCCTGAAACCTATGGATTGCCTGAAGACCATATTAAAAAGTTCATACTAGCGATAATACTAATGAACGTACAACATGAGGACATAGTATGTAGATGGTTTTCCTATACTTTTGAGAACTCAGCCTCGACTTGGTATTTTAACTTGCTCGTAATGTCCATAACTAATTGGACGAAGTTTCAAAAGGATTTCTTAGACAAATTTGAAGAAGAAACCACCACAGGAACTTTGATGGATGAACTCTTTGTTTCCACCATGAGTTCAAAAGAGAAGGTTAAAGACTTAAATCAAAATTTTACCACTATCTTGAATAAACTTTAACCTGAAGCTAAACCTACTCAGGAGCTGCAAATTGAGGTATATGTTAATGCTCTCCCTACATCTATTTCTATGTTTGTGAAAAGGGCTACCAAACATACCCTAGCTGAAAATTTTGAGGAAGCCAAAACTATTGAATTCCATATGAAGGGATGCAAAGAGGGCTAGGTCTCACTAGTCAAGAAAGAAGTTCAGCCTCTGCCTAGGATAGGACTATTGTTGACTAGACCTCTGGGAAAAAAAACAGAACAAGGTCTCGAAAAGGGAAACAGAGACATAGAAGACCTACAATGAATGATAAATAAACTCTCGAATGAAATAGTAGACATGAAGAGAAGTGTCGGGGAAGGAAAACAAGGTCAAAGGCCTTACAAACCTTTTTCCAAGATAAACCCACCTTTCAAAGCGATTGAACCTCCCCCAACCAACTTAAACATCGATCTGGGTAATGTAGCCTCTGACTCTTTCTGTATGTATCATCAAAAGAAACATTCTGAAAGAGAGTGTCCCCAATGGGTACATGCTATGAATTTAATGGCGAATCGGTTCCTAGAAAATTTTTCCCTTATCGAACAATCAAGCGACTTAGAGGTAAACATTGTCGATTAGGAGGAAGTTGAGCCGCCAGAAGAAACAACCATGTTTTTATGGGATCCTGACTTGTCGATGCCTTTCGATGATGTATTTTAGGTTCAAGAAACACTCGCTGAGGTTTTGGATGCTCAAATGCGAAGTAAGGGTCAACCTGTCTCAAATGACCTTACCACTGTCCGATTCTTGAGGTGAAAACAAAAAATCGATCCCCCAAAACAACCTTTTGCCTCCCAAAGAAATCCTATAAACATCCATACACAAGAGTCACCCAAGCTAGACTACAACATAGTACAAGACTTAAAAAAGTTGAAGGCCAATGTGTCCGTAATTTACAAGAATCCTCTATAACAAGCACTGACCTGAGGGAGGTCCCAGCTCCCACAAATCCAAAGAATAAACCAAATGTGAACGTTTTCTCTGTAGATAAAAAAGGAAATCATTTTGTCCCACCTTTCCTTTTAATGTTGGAAGTCTTCAACAAAAACCTCCATAATTGCTTATTCGAGTCAGGGGCATCCTCCAATGTCATGCCATTATCTATCTACAAAAAATTAAATGCGGTTCCACTCAAAAGTGATAAACATTTTATACAACTTGACAGAACTAAGGTAAAAGTTATTGGGGAACTCAAAGATGTCATGATAATAATGGATACACACCCAAAATTTGTTCAAGTAATTGATATCATTGTAGTAGATATACCATAAGCTTAGGGACTGCTACTTAGTCGAGATTGGTCCGAGAAATTGAATGGATACTTTAGCACGAATTGGGCTCACCTCTGGTTGTCATTAAAGGGACATTACAACATGATTAGGATCGATGGGGAAAGGTATCTCAAACATATTGTTACCAATTTAGAAGCCTTCAATGAACCCTTGTCAACAGATTTCCCTGTGCTAGGAAACTGCTCTTGTGATTATGATTTCGGAAATTTCGCTCCTCTCTCATCTAATGTACCTCTCACTCAAAACTCTAAAATGGATTTTCAAGAGAATCTACTGGTAGCGGAGGAAGAAATCATCTTCTGTCAAGAACCTCTATTGGAAAAAACAAACAAGGTAGGTGGAGAGGAGGAAGTAACTAGGTATGAAGAAGCTGATAAATCTCGCTCACAAGTTTGGACCCTATATTTTGATGGATCTAAATCGCAAGAACGGTCGAGAGCAAGATGTATCCTCATTGACCCAAAGGGGAACTGAAATTTCTTGTCCTACAGACTATAATTTGAATGCACTAATAATATTGTTGAGTATGAAGCTTTGGTGCAGGGACTAAAGAAAGTCGTAGACTTAAACGTTAAAGAACTAAAAGTTTTTGGGGTCTATGAAATTATCGTCATGCAAGTAAATAATTCTATACATTGCAATTCACCCCACCTTAGGAATTATCAACAAGAAGTGCATAGGCTAATTGAACATTTTAAAGCCTTTAATATTACTGCGGTTCCCAACACAAAGAATACTCTTGCTGATTCCCAAGATACTACAGCCTCGATGCTATCCCATCTAGAAGACTATGAAGCCTCCAAGTTCACCATGGAACTACTCTACAAACCATCGGTACCCAACAATATTTCTAATTGGAAGGTTTTTGAAGGAGATGGACAGATTATATATTTTCTAACCAATCAGGAAAATTTTAAGGACCTGGCTATCGATGATGAAGTATTCCAAGAGAAACTAGCCAAAACTGACTTCCACGAGCAAAGAGGTGAAACAGATCACTCTAGTAACAAACCAAGGTTTCAAGCGATACCGAAAGGGGTAGCCAATTTGGAAAACCTTTTCGACCTAAGGGAAAGATTTAAAGGGTCAACAAACACAAAGACAGGGAGTTCATGCCCCATATACGAGACGATAAATCTAGGAACCCCGAAAAATCCTAGG